>PVHP010011878.1:0-44029 GCA_004024765.1 Zapus hudsonius
AGCTGCTATGGCAGGTGGGTTAGAAATACCAGGATGATCCAAGCGCACGGAGCCCGAGCCCCTCTCCAAGCTGTCAGTGAGTTAGAAATACCAGGGTGACCCGTGTGTGCACGGAGCCAGAGCCCCTCTCTCCAAGCTGCTATGGCAGGTGGGTTAGAAATACCAGGGTGACCCGAGCACACGGAGCCGGAGCCCCTCTTTCCAAGCTGCTTTGGCAGGTGGGTTAGAAATACCAGGATGATCCAAGCACACGAAGCCCGAGCCCCTCTCCAAGCTGTCAGTGGGTTAGAAATACCAAGGTTGACCCGATTCCGAGCTGGGAGCCAGCCTGCCTGCCTGCAATATCCATGAATTCGCAGAGTGTTTGTGTTCAGTGTACCCCATCCCAAGATCAGGGAGTGTTGTTCAAGCTACTTGTGTTCTGATCCTGGAGTCCCGAGAGAGTCTCAGGAAAGGATCTTTGGTCTTTCATGGAGAAATGTTTGCTGCAGTGATGTCTTACATCCTCAGTGGGTCATGGAGGTATCTAACCTCAGTGGAATGTGGTCTCCAGGAATCCTCGACCATTAATCTGTTAGGGACCAAAGAGAGTCATGAACTACATGTCTGTAGTGAATTCCTGTCATGGACTTCTGGTAGGAGTGTCCCCATGACAAAGGTAATGGAAGACTTCCTTAACACTTCCTTAACATAATTGGATCAGAGAAAAGTCATTCAAAAGGAAGAGACAGTTAAGTAGAGACCACACACACACACACATATATATATGAGTTGAAGGAGAAGCTTGCTTGGGGCTCTTATCTTGAAAATCACCCTAAAAATTATGAAAATAAATGCCCTGTATCTTTGATAAAATATTTAAATTATTGTAAAATAGAACGACGACTTGCTTCTTAAAGAACGTTATATGCTGATTTATATGTGTATCTTTTTTTTTTTTCCACTGAGATTGTAGTAAGATAAGTTACGATTGTCACTTTAGGTATTTTTGCAGCCTGGTTCAGAAAGAGTTTGCTTGTGTGCTTGGGTTTGAGTGTTTTGGTAAATGTGTCTTAGAAGAATGTTTGTCCATTGGTAAAAGTGTTGTTTCGTCATATATACAAGGCTGCTTATTTTGCAGTCTTGGTTTTGTCGTTGCCTTGTTGGTTTATTCTTTAATTAGTTTTGTTCCATCTGTATTTTATTTACTTTGCGATTCAAGCATCCTGTAATATAATTTCCATCAATTACCTGGTGTCTTTTCTTCTGTGGGATTTGCAGTTAGGTTCTACAGCCAGAATGTGTTGTGTTTGAGTAGGGCTATAGGGTGCTCCTCAGTGCACCAGCTCAAAACTGCATTTTAAAGACACGGATGCTGGTGATGAGGAGGGATCTTAATTAGAATCGTTCAGGGGTCTTTTCTCCTTTAGCCTCCTCTGCCTTTGAACCTAGGAAATTTTGTGAGGAACAGTAACTTTCTCAAGGAGCAAAGCAAAACTCTTTCAGCCAGATGCTTCTGATCTAAGGGAGGTCGCGGATCAGTAAAGAGCCGAGCTGCACAGTGACCCCATAGGCACTAGAGCAGTTCAGGGGGTGGGCATTTCCAAAGGAGCAGGTGATGCGGCCTCAAGTGACACTAACTCTCATGTCCGCTCTTAGTCTTCAGAACAATTCTCCAAGGTGAGCATTATGCCACTTTCTCAGTACTTAGAAACCTAATTCATTCAGTTAATGAGTGTTGAGGTGAGTTTTGAATCCAGGGTCTGTTTGCTTGCAAGTCTATAGTTTGTTGTTGCTGCTGGGTATGAGTGTGTGTGCACACATGCAGCGTGTCACTGCAGTTTTGCCTCCTAGAACAGGAATGCTGAGTACTGTCCAGGCAGACAAAAACAACATATGCCTCAGTCCAGAGTATAGTGAACCTTGCATAGAGAAGCTGCCAGTATACAGCATGAAGCTTAGTCTTATACTTATGTCTGTATGTGGTATATTATGTGTCCTGGGGAATCTGCGTGTGTACCTCCATGTACAAACATACATACCCATACTGTAGCGTATGCACAGAGCAGTCATTGGAGTCTTGTGCACAAGGTGGTGGACATGGGGGAAGTGTAGGCTGAGCTGCCAGAGCGGTGTTTGTGGTGCTTTACAGCAAGAGGACATGATGGCGCTGAGGCCTTGGGAGGCTGGCATCTGGTCTTTTTCAAAAGTATGTATGCCCAGCATGCCACCAGAGTTGGTCTGGGTTGTGCCAGTAGTTTGGTATGACAGGAACTCAGGGTAGAAGGTGAGCAGGAGCTAGAATACAAAGGCTGTACACGGTAGGTGGGGAGTCGCAGAAAGGCTTCAAACGGTGGAGTGACATGCTCACACTGTCGTCTCGAACCATCATCATGTATGGGGAGAAACAAGACCAGTAGTGAGCCCGGGGAAGGCGGCGAGTTCACAATGCCTAGATGGCCTGTGTGCTGGGAGATGGTGACTGGCCAGATCAGCGTAGCACCTGCTTAAGTGCAGAAGAAGGGCTTGGCCTAAGCAATTTGAAGATGAGGCCTGTACCTACACTTAAGAAGTGCAAGAGGGCAGTGGCTGGCGAGGTAGTTCAAGTGGTAAGAGTAAGGACCTGAGTTTGGATCCCAGACAAGCAGGCTAGCTAGACTAGCTGAGCCTGTGAGCTTTGGGCACAAGGGGGAGAACTGGCTCCGTTCAGTAAAGAAGAGAGTTACGTGGAAGACTCTGGCCATCAGCTTCTGGCCTCCACACTCACCCACTCTCAAGCACACACCACACAAAGAAATGAGAAGGAGTCTGAATTGTCTAGGAAGTTTTGATCTCTGAGTGGATATGAGTTGGTTCTGGGGATATAAAAAGACAGGTATATTTGGGGAGAAATAAAATTTAGTTCTGAACTTGTTGAGTTCGTTTATTTTTTCAATGTTTTTATTTATTTGAAAGAGAGTATGGGCATGCCAGGAACTCTTGCTGCTGCAAACAGACTCCAGATACGTGCACCACTTTTTGCATCTGACTTTACTTGGGAACTGGGGAATTGAACCTGGGATGGCAGGCTTTGAAAGCAAGCGCCTTTAACCACTGAGCCAGCTCCCCAGCCCTGTGAGCATTTAAGTAAATACACATAAAACTTGGGGCCAGGCTAGAAATAAAGATGTGGGCGTTACTGACGTAAAGGTGGTGGTAGAGATTGTGGACATCCAGTTCTTTCTTGGAGAATTTACAGAATGAGGACAAAACAAGTCCCAAGGACTCTACAGAGTGTTGAAGGGACCCTAGAAAAGAATCATCAGGCCGAGTAGAGCCTAGCGGGAGCTAGTGATGTAATGGAGGCCAAAAAGGGAGGCTCTGGCATCCGTAACTGGAGCTGAGGAGTTTGTCAGGGCAGTCAGAAGATGGCGCTGCTGTGGGAGGAATGAGAGGTGGAGAAACTGGGTTGGACCCCGATGAACTGGAGTGCTCTGTGGGGTTTGCTGTGGATCGAAGCTGGGTTACTGTATGGAGTTTGTAGCTATGTGAAATGAGGAAGGCTGGGCGTAACAGTACAGCAGCATATCTCTGATGGAGTAATGTCAGAGAAGAAGCCAACGGTTTCTCAGGGTGTTCCAGGATAGACGCGACATGGCCTCTTAGCCTGAAAAATACACTCAGTGGAAACAAGCCCATGCGCAGTCACCCTTACAGCAGCCGAGGGTTTATACACAGGAAGAAGGTGGGTGTGCTTGGAAATGGAACATGGGAGTCCGAAACATAAAGATTGTCAGTTTAAATCATTGACAACGCACCCTGAAGGTAGGGAGAAAACAGAAGTGAGGCTTAAAGGCTTAGCCCAACATTTCTGAAGAAAGGGGGCTGGAGAGATGGCTTGGTGGTTAAGGCACTTGCTTGCAAAGCCTAATGGCCCAGGTTCGATTCCCCAGTACCCATATAAATTTAGGCTGATGCACAAAGTGGCACATGCATCTGGAGTTCGATTGCAGTGGCTGACGTGCCCATTCTCTATGTCTCTTTTTTGATCTCTCTGATGGCAAATAAATAAAAATAAACATTTTTAAAAATTCTAAGGGGAGGGTGCCAGTGACACATACAAGTGGAAGAATCAGCAGCATAGAGGGGAGGGGCAGTGGGGGAGGAGGGAGTCAGAAAAGCAAAGAAAATGATGGCCTTTGTAGAATGTTGTCAGAGGCACAGGTAGGCTTTGGATCTGGCTTAGTAGAGAACCTGGATGTGAGCAGCCTCATTGATGGATAAGGGGACGAGAATAGATGTACTTGCACATATGTGTGCATGCACATGTGCACACCAGAGTCTCTTGCTGATGGAAACAAACACCCAGCACATATATTTTGCACCCAGCTTACTTGTGTGGCTGGGAATTGAATTTGGGCAGCAGACTGCGAGTAAGTGCCTTTAACCACTGACCCATCTCCCAGCTCTATGCTTTGTCAACTCTAAACCACCACTTCTCAGTCTTCTCTGCTACTGTGTGTAGAAGTGTGGTCCTCCCATCCACATCTGCGTCCCATGAGCAGGTGCTTGACGGTCGGAGGCTGCTCTTCCGTGGGACTGCTGTTTGCGTTTTTAAATGAGCCTTCTGCCAGTTAGGTGCTTATTTTCAGGATGGCCACAGCTACAGTTAAGTGAGAGAGGGTAGGGGCTAGCAAGATAGTTCAAGAGGTAAGAATAAGGACCTGAGTTTGGAACATCTCAGTAAATGCCTGCTCTTTGTTTGCACGTGTCTGTGAATATATTGTGCTTGTGTGTGTATGTGTGTACTTATATGTACCCTAATGGTGCACCCCACTGGGCTATTAGGGTGGGTTATGTGCCTTTGGGGGCCAGAGTAGAATGTCAGGTGTCTTGTTCCATCACTGTCTATTCTTATTTGAGCCAGAGTCTCCTACTGAGCCCAGAGTATTTTATTTATTTTTAAAATTTATTTTATTATATTATTTCAATTCCTAGGTCTGCTCCCCATAAGGACTGGCGTTAACAGGTGTGTGTGGCCACACTCAGCAATTTAATATGGGTCCTGGAGATTGGTGTTGGGCCCCCCTCATGCTTGCTCAGAAAACACATTTAACTGCTGAGCCATCTCTCCAGCCCTATTTTTTGGTTTTTAGAGGTAGTATCTTGCTCTAGTCCAGGCTGACCTGGAATTCACAATGTAGTCTCAGGGTGGCCTCAAACTCAGGATGATCCTCGTACCTCTGCCTCCTGAGTGCTGGGATTAAAGGTGTGCACCACCACACCGTGCTCCAGCCCTAATTTTAAAATTAGTTTTTATGAAAGTTTTATGCTGATGTAGCTTATGCATTTGGCTTTAAGAAATGTATTAGTTACTTTCTCATTGCAGTGAAGAAGTGCCTGACCAGAAGCAGTTTAAGGAAGGAGGAAGGGTCTGTTTTGGCTTATGGCTCCAAGGGTTACTTTCTATATGGTGAGGAAGGCAAGGTGGGCAGCTTGTCACATTTCAGTCAGGAAGCAGAGAATGAACAGAAAGTAGGGTCAGTCTATAAAACCTCAAGGCTTACCACTGGATACCTACTTCTTCCAGCAAGGCTCTATCTTCTTAAGGTCCCACAAATTTCCTAAATAGTGCTACCAGCTGGGGACCAAGTGTTTGAACATTTTACATTCAGATCACCAGAAGCAAGGATGAAAATATGTGGGTACCCTTCACCTAGTTGTACCTTGTGAAACTAGTACAATATCACAGTCAGGGTATTGACATTGACACATTCTACAGGTCTTAGTCCTATCTCCTGTACTGGAGTGTGCGTGTGTGTGTGCGTGTGTGTGTGTGTGTGTGTGTGTGTGTGTGTGTGTGTGTGTGTGTGTGTTTTACGCCATCTCCGACGTTCTTCACCAAACTAAACATGCAAGGAACCAGCAACTGCACTCCAGACCAGCTCCATCCACAAGGTCACCTGGTATGTCCACAGCCACTTCCCTTCCTCTTGCATTCACTGTTGATTTGTCATTTTTGAGAGTATATGCAAGTGGAATTGTGTACTGTGTGGCCTTTGGGGGTTGGCTTTTTTAATGAGCATAATCACCTCAGGATTCAGCCAGACATCATATGACAATCATCCATTCCACTGCTGAGCAGTACTCGTAATTTTAATTTGCTGTAACTTGTATAACTAGACAAACCTTGAAGGCAATCCAAGATGATCCTTTTAGGACAGGGGTCTGTTGATGTTTGTTGGTGGTGGTGTGTGCCTTTTTATTAATATTTTAATCAGTAGAAACTTTATGTGAACAAGTCACATGTTGGCATCACCATTTCCCTCCTCCCAGCCCCCTCTCAGTGAGATTGCTAGAATGCTCCATGGAATGGAGGGCTATGTGTTGTGTGAGCAGCAGTGTATGGGGGTGAGCACATGGCCTCTGGATATTCCCCCCACCATGATTCTTAAAATCTTCCACCCCCTCTCCCACAAAGTTCCCTGAGCCACGGTGAGTGAGTTTTACCTATGGACAGGGATTTTTGTGAACACAGGTCTTGTAAGTGTCTTTAACCACTGAGTCATCTCCCCAGCCCCCCACAAACTCACATGTATATGTATTAAAATAAATTAAAATGCACACACAAATATATATATATATATTTATTTCAAAAATTATCCCTATGTTCATATTGAAGACAAGAAAAGGAAAATTCCTTTTGAAGTCATGCCTTTCAAAGATAAGCCATGTTAAATTTTCTCTCATTGTTTTCCTGGGGGGTTTTGTTGTTATTGTAGCCTGCTTTTTAAAAAATGCTTTGCATGTTATTAAAATGGCTCTTGGTGTTATCTTAATACCCTCTTACCAGTCTATGGCGTGGCACCCTCTTGCTGCTTGATTTAGGTTAACAGGTTTTCTTCTTGTCTTTTAAAAGACCTCTCTGGTTAACGTCTTTGCTTAGTAATCTTTAAGTAGTTACAGGGTTAAACGTTTTGGGTATTTTTTCAGTTGCTTTCTCATTGCTGGGACAAAAGAATCCATGAGTAGCAGCTGAGGGAAGGAAAGGGTTTATTTCAGCTTACAGTTTTGAGGGGAAGTGTCCATCCTGGTGGGGAAAATGTGGCGGGCTCAGGAAGCTGCCTCACATGGTCACATCAGCAGGGAGGAGGGCCGCCCTGCAGGAGCTTTCCCAGGGTGCACAAGGCTCCAGGCTCTTGTTCCTGTCAAACCACCACAGGTATTTTTCAGATGCTTAGCATCTCATTGGGCCCATGAAGGATTTTATTCTATTTACAGTCTACTGTTAGATGCTTCAAACAAAGCACTGCTTATTCTTTGGAGAATTTTCCTAGCTACTTTTTAAAATTTCAATTTTCACACTGTGCAGTTATGCCCAAGTGTGACTTTCGTTAAGTGAAAACTTTCCGTGAGTGACTAGCATTGAAGTTGTGTGTCCATATAAAATGTAATGGAATCTCATAACCAGGATTGCCCTGCACTTTTTTCCAGTATGTTTGCTTTCTGCAAACTTACGTTTATGCTTTCATTTTAAAGTTGCTATTTCATTTTCCCCAAACAGAAAGCAATTGAGCTGGCGAGCAAAGCAGCCCAGGAAGACAAGGCGGGGAACTACGAGGAGGCCCTTCAGCTCTACCAGCATGCTGTGCAGTACTTCCTGCACGTGGTCAAGTGTAAGCGCTGTCTTGTTTTAGTTAAAACCCCTAAAAGGAAAAAATATATTCTGCTTCACTTATAAAATTAAAACACAAAGTCAAGAAAATTCTAAACCATCCATTTTTTGTTGTTGTTGTTGTTGTTGAGGTAGGGTCTCACTTTAGTCCAGGCTGACCTGGGATTCACTATGTAGTCTTAAAATGGCCTCAAGACCATCCTCCTATCTCTGCCTCCTGAGTGCTGGGATTAAAGGTGTGCTCCACTATGCCTGGCTAAACTATCTGTTTTTAAAAATTGCTTTCTTCCTAGTAACAGTCAAGTACTCAGGTAACAAGTGTGACATTTGTTATAGTTACTACTTTATATACCCAGTATCTTAAAATGTTGTATAGTCAGTGGAACTGATTTTATGGATAACATCCAAATTATGCAATTTGAACTTGCTCATATGTTTGAAAGTGATTTTGCCTTAAAAATAGATTATGAGAAATTAAATGTATTTACAAGTACATATTACGTGTTTACCATGTGCCAGGCTCCGTTGTGCACTTCTCTTTTAGCGAAGGGGGAGGGTTGATGCTAAAGTGAAGCCAAGAATGAGTCACTGTATGTGAAATCGTAGGGCTTCCCCATCCAGGGAGTCACTTTTGGAACCAGCCCTAGCAGAGGCCTTCATGTAACAAAATTATTATGTTGGTGGTCTGCATAATACATGAGATTTCTGTCCCTCCATATATTCTGAAGTAAAGCTGATGTGGGCGTGGATGGAATTCATTACTACTGCTGTGCTTCTGTTTCTCCCTTCTTATAGTTCATTTTTAAGTTTTTTTATTACTTAATCTTGGGGCCCTGTGTTACTTCAATACATGCGTACCTTGTACTCAGGTCAAATCCAGTCTCTCTTTACCCGGCCCCTCCCTTTCCCACCTATAGTCATGAGTGTACTGCCTTCAGGTGCTTGTTTCACGTCTGTTGGACACACAGCTGTCGGCTATGCAGACAGGGAGGGAAAAAGGTGAACCCTAGAGAATAGTGAGGATTTCTCGTTATTCAACTTTAACTTCAAATACCTACTGTCTTCCTCCAGTCTTCTCTGACTCACTCTGGCTGTTTTCTACTATTGTCCTCCAACCCTGAGGGGAGGAGAAAAGAATTGATAATCATTAGTTACAATAAATTTGAGATACTCTTCCCCTCCCCCCACATTGAATTTTTTGTTTAAAAGAATGTTCCTAAGTGTAACCCTGTCCACGTAGAATGTGTCCACACGTGTGTGACCATTTCTTTTGTCAAATACTAACACTAACCAGATGTGTCTCATCCCCTTCAACAGATGAGGCGCAGGGCGACAAAGCCAAGCAGAGCATCAGGGCCAAGTGTACAGAGTATCTCGACAGAGCAGAGAAACTAAAGGAATACCTGAAGAAAAAAGAGAAAAAAACTCAGAAGCCCGTGAAAGAGGGGCAGCCCAGCCCAGCAGAGGAGAAAGGGTGTGTACTTGTTTAAATGATAATTCTATTGTATCTTAACTTGTAATTTGTAAGATGCATTTCTTTTGCTTAAACCACACATAGGCCAACCATCATGGTTCAGGGCCAGGAAGACTAGGTGTTGCTAGTTCTGCTGGGGCCCAGCTTCACCCCAGGCAGCTCTCCTGTTGTAACAATACTGTGTGCCACAAAACCTGAACTACTTACCATCAGGCCTTTTATGGGTGAACATTGGCCAGTCCCTGGTTTACCAAGCTTAGGTGATGATACACCTCAAGTAACTGTCCCCGCACTCAGGTTAGTGGAGGAAAATGTTGGTAAGCATGGCACTGGCACACTTTCTGACTGTCCTGTGGCAGTGAGGGTTGGCATGACAGGACTGACCTATGAATTAAGTCATGACTATGTGGAAAAAATGAGAAATAACTCACAATTTAAATAATTTTCTGGATACATTATGCACAGATTTTAAGTGTGATTTGCCTTAAAGTAATACAGCGTGATGTACAAGCAGTGAAACCCATTTTGGACGATCTCTCTAGAGGTGGGTTATGTCACTTGCAGCTGCCCACATATAGCATGAGCCCACTCAGCTGTGCTAAACAGGGGACATGTCCTGGCCAGCTCCTCCTGCCAGATGACACAGTCTTGGGAAAATGCAGCTCAGCTGATCTGGCCTGGTTAGGCTTGAAGCAACAAGGTGTATGCAACCTCCAGTTCATGTTCTTAGATGAGCCCTGCACTCAGCAGGATGGAAAGCCTTTTGGGCATTGCTCTGAGAGAGCTTCCAGCTCCACCCAGGGCTTCTGCATGGTAAACTCAAGCTCTGCTATGTTTGCCTAGTGAATACCAGTTTAAAGACATGAAGGTTATAAGAACTAGAGTTGAATGGCTGCCTCAAACTGCACAGCAGAGTTTGAAGAAAATTACAAACTCATTAAGTGTTATATTCTCTGTTTAAGACATGGTTAGGGCCAAGAAGTTTCTGTGACACCCCCAAGGTCATTTTATCTTCTGCACTTAGCACACTGACAACACAGCTCAGAGGCCGGTACAGTCCACAGAATATCGGGATTATCAGAGCCCAGTGCAGCCTAGAATATGGAGTTTAAATTTAGGGCTTCTGGTAAGACAAGACAACTCCCATGTGAAATGAAAATACTAGAAAGAGTTCAGCTTGCCTTGGATGCCTGGATGGAGCCTCCAAATCTTATGGAGGTTTCTCGCCAACAGGAGCATTGCTCTTTGCTGTCCGCTGAGACCCTCGGTCTTGTATGAAGACCCTGCAATCCTCTCTCCTGTGATGGCTACCTAGCAGCTATTAGGGGAAGCCCATTCTTCTCCTCTACTGAACAGTGGTCTTAGTCACAAACAGCAGGACTCACTTTAACCAAAAGGGAAGGGAAATTACCTTACAGAATTTTGAGGCTAGGAAAATGAGAGTTAGTGCCCATGTCACTAGCTCACTATAGATATGCTCACTGTACCACATGGGGATGTGAAGGCATGAATTCACACATGAGGTATGTTATGGTCCAGTGGAGACTGCAGCTCCCTCAGGAAAACCAGTGTTGCCCCCTGAAGATGTGGTCTCCACGGAAGCAGCCCACCTTCTCTGAGTTGCTGCATGCACGAGAGCTCTGCCTGCAAGGAGCCTCCAAAGGGCACTTTGTTCTAAGTACAGTCGCTGCAGCATAAGAAATCATGAAAGGCAGAGATGGGAGTAAGTCTGGGTATTTCGATGTTTACCTCACCCATCCCCATGCCACCCTACGATAACCAAGGCTAGCTGTCCCACTGGGGTGTGTGTCCTGTTAAGCTTTCACCCCTCTTTATGTCTTAAGATGGGAAACTGATGACTTTTATTTTGCCTTCTCACTTTTCCACTTGTATCAGGAACTTTCTTCTGTTAAACTCTTTGTCTCTTTTTAAAAAGTTTATCAGGGCTGTGAAGGTGGCTCAGCAGTTAAAGGCACTTGCTTGCAAAGCCTGACAGCCTAGGTTCAATTCCCCAGCACCCACATAAAGCTAGATGCATAAAGTGGCACATGCATCTGGAGATTATTTGCATTGACAGGATGCCCTAGCGTGTCCCCATACTCATCCACTCTCTCCCCTTGAAAATGAATAATAAAAGTATTATTTAAGTTTATCGATTTTTGATACTTTCATACATGTATAAAATATATTTTGATCATATTTTCCCCATTCCCACCTTTAACATTTTATTTATTTGCCCATGTCTGTGAGAGTTTGTGTGAGTGTGTGTGTGTGCATGAACACACCAGGGCTTCTTGCCACTGCAAAGGAATGCCAGATGCTTGTGCCACTTTTTATATCCACTTTTTATATACGTGGGCGGCTGGGGAATTGAATCCAGGCTGGCAGGCCTTACAAGCAAGTACCTTTAACTGCTGAGCCATCTTCCCAGGCCCTATTATCACCTCATCCTTTCTGACAACCCCTAGTCCCGTTTTTCCCCCTTCTAAGTTGGCATCTCTTCCTGCTTATGCACTGAGTCAGTCACCTTGGGGCTGCTTGCTTGAGTGGGGGTGGGGGTGATTTACAGGACCATGGACACCTCACCAGTGAGTGCCAGCAGTCCTCAGAGAGAAGCAGGGCCTCTGGAGGCCCTCCCCCTCCTGTGAGGGCACATTGTTGAGATCTGTGCAGGCAGCCATAGCTGCTGTGAGTTCATGAGCACAATGGCCATGTCCTGTCTGTCACAGCACTCCTCCCCATCCTCCAGCTCCGACATTTGTTTTGGTTTTTCAAGGTAGGGTCTCGCTCTAGTCCAGGCTTACCTGGAATTCACTATGTCTCAGTCTCAGGGTGGCCTTGAACTCACAGCAATCCTCCTACCTCTTGCCTCCTGAGTGCTGGGATTAAAGGTGTGTGCCACCACGCCCAGCAGGACATTCTTTCTCTTCCCTTTCCTGTAATGTCCCTGAACCTCGACAGTTGTGATTCAGATGTCCCAACAGACATATTCTCAGCATGTGGACCAGTTTTGAGTCTCTCCACTAACCATGGACTCTTTTGAACAATGCATTTTTAAAGGCAGCAATGTGGACTCTTATAAGCTAGTTCCTAGAATTGAAAATAACTTTTTTCTTGGTTGTAGTGTAAATGTGATTATTTTTGTAGTCAAACCTTTAAATTATTTTTTCAGATAAATTTCTAGTTGTGAAATAGTGCATTGTCTTTTTTTTTTTTTATTTTGTAGGATTTTCATCAGCAAAATATCCTTTGGACCTTAGATAATAATGTACTTTTTTTCTCCTAGTGTGAATTCTTCTTCTAAGTTATATTTTGCCTGGCCCTGGTGTTTTCATAGTGTTCACAACTCTACTGTATTTTCAGTTCTTTGCAAAACTGTGTGGGGTGTGTGCACATGAGTTCATCTAGACATTGCGCATGTCATGAGACCCGAGCTAATTTCTGACTGCGTCCTGGTCTTTTTGTCCTCTGTGCATTGATTATATGTTTGCTTCCTGTTGTAATCAGCCTAAAAGGATTCTTTAATCACTTCAGTAAACAGAACTTCATGTAAATGTCTTGCCACTAAGAGATAAGGGTTTTGGGTTATCTTTCCTTCATTTCTGCATTATTTATTAGCTGTGAGTGATCATTTGAATATATTAAATTCTTTTCATCAGGAATGACAGTGACGGGGAAGGAGAATCTGATGATCCCGAGAAAAAGAAACTTCAGAACCAACTTCAAGGTCACTTTAAAAGAGTTCATTATTTAATTTACTGTCTTATTGAAAACACTCATGGTGAATTGTGTTTGAACTGTTTTTTATTTCACTCTGTGAAAGTAGCTCAAAAACGAGTTTTGGTGGTCACATGCTTTTTTTCCCCCAGTGTTTTCATAGATTTTGCCCTCAAGTGTTTTTAATAGTTCGGGACTTTCACAGAGTAAAATAATGTTTGTTTCATTTCTGCCTTTAAAAGGCTGTCAATAACGCTACCCTCATTTGTTTTATTTGCCCCCTTGTAGAAAACCTAACATTTATTCAGGTGGCACAGTACAGGTGTAAGATGGTTACAAAAGAGAGTCTTGCAGGTCTGTGCCCTGCCCTGGGTTCTGATGGCATTGGTACTCACTGGTGTCCCTGGAGCAGGACACTTAGGAATGAATGCCACCTGCCTTCTGGCTGTGGGCGCAGGTCTGTCAGTGCATTTCTGTCCTCTTCCAAATCTGCTTTTCAGTGTTTCCATGTGTGCTTTCCTGTGTGTTTTCTTTTCTCTTCACCTGCCACTCCTCACAGGCCCTCTGGATTTGCCCTCGTGAGCTGGCTGACGGAGAGGGCCACCTGAGTCTGCAGCTCAAAGTTTCCTCACTGTGGGCAAGATGTAATTGCTTGCCTTTCTGTCAGAGAAGGAAGATTAGTGAAGTGCGAAGCTTCTTAATGACAAAGTCTAGAGACCAGAACAAGTAGTGGATCTGTGTACTAAAGCCATCTGCTTGCGTTGTTCAGATTTGGTTCTGTGTCATGCTAGCTAGTGGTTTTCCAAATCAACTTGACACTTCAAGAGATGGGTCAGTGGTTAAAGGCAGTTGCTTGCAAAGCCTACAACCAAGTTCAGATCCTGAGCTGCGCACGTAAAGCCAGACAGGCATTCATTTGTGAGGCAAGAAACCCTGGTGCATGTGTGTGTACCACACGCACAAGTAAATAAATTTGTTTTTAAATGCCAGGACATATAAGTGGAAAGGATTCCCCTTATGTAGGCTCAACCTTGGTTACTGAATAGTGAACACACCTACCTAGCTAGGCCTTTGACATTGCTGTACAAGTCTCTTCATCTTGGTAGTGTTTCTGCCTTTCCCACCCCACTGGGCTGCATAGGAGAACTGTAGTGATAGTAGGATTTGCACTTGAGGAGGGGTGTGCGCCAGGGTCTCTTTCCACTGCAGACCTAGACACTTGCACCACTTACTGCATCCAGCTTATTTGGGTGGTTTGCAAGCTGACCCTGGGTCTAAGCTTTGAACGCAAGTGCCTTTAACCGCTGACATATCTTCGAAGCCCCTCACTCTTTTTTTTTATTTGTTTGTTCATTTATTATTTGATGTAGGGTCTTATATAGCCCAGGCTATCCTACTACCACCTCCCAAGTGCTATGGGTTTTTTCGTTGTTTTGTTTTGTTTTTTTACTTACCACCATGGTTAGTTTGGTTTTTTTTAAAACTATCTTTTCATTTAATGGTTTGTTATTAGATTGCATAGTATAATTCTTTTTTAATCTTTCTCCTAAAGTAGTACCTTAAATATTTTAATTCTAAGATTATAAGACAAAATATGATTGGTAGAATTAAAATTTGGTTTATGTTTTAAATTTTCTGTTAGTTAATGTAGACTGTTAGTGACTTTTAGAGTTTAAAATGTTTTAATATAATACATGATACAGTCACAAACTAGATATATTTACATATTTTGGAGTACAATCAGTTGTATTTTTCAATATTCCTACATTGCCTTTTGAATTTTACAATTAAGTATTTTCTAGTAAGTAAATGTTTATTACTGAATATTTCAGTCATCTTGAAACTTTTAAGAAAACTTAGTTAAATGTGAAAATTATTCATACTTTTTAAATTCCATAAGAATATTGAGTTAGATAAGGGGCATATAGAAAACAAATTTCCTTGCATTCATTTGATATTAAGTTCTATCATAGATGATATTTTTCTTCTGAGATGACTGATCTTAACAGAGCATAAAAAGTGCCGGTTGGGCCTGGGGAGATGGTTCAGCAGTCAAGCATGAGGGGCCTGAGACTGCCCGAGGCCAAGTTCAAATCCGCAGATCCCATAGAAAATGGTTGGGCATGGCCACGCACGTCTGCAGCCCCGAAAGCTCCAGACCTGGTCAAAGGGCTCCGGTTCAAAACCATCCAGACAGAAGGGCAATGGGGTGGGCTTCCCAACGTCCTGGTCCAGTCTGGGGTGCTGCAAGGGTAAATCACGTGTATAGCACACACCAATACAAATAAGTACAAATCGACTTTTTTATACTAAGCTGAACTTTTAAAAAAGATACAAAAATATTTGTGACTTTATTTAATTTTAGTCCAGTAATTCAGTTTTATTCCATAATGTATGTGCAATAATGTATGGAAGTTATGTTGTCCAGAACAGTCTTAGCATAGTTGATGGGTGGTACTTTCTAGTGAGAAATGGCCTATAAGACTGACTTCACAATCCTGATTGTCAAAGCGGTACTGATTTGTTCTATTGAAGCCACTCTGTCGTCTGGGACAGACTGCTCCGTGGCTCACAGCAGTTTCCACACACTAGAAAATTGTAAAAGCTTTTGGTGACAATAACAAGATTTTTTTCTAGGATGGACTGACTCTTACTGCAACAGCTGCTGAGGCTTTTGAATATACTGCCTTGAGAAACTAAGTCACTTCTTTAAGGAACTTTGTTAATGTGCAAAAAAAATTAATATATATGAATGAGATAGTCTATTTAGAAGCCAAATAGAGAACTTGGCCCCTCTGGGAATTGGTGCAGGTCTCTAGGGATGCATACGTGTACCTGTTCTTTCCCACCTCTGCCTCCATTTCCCTTTCAATCCCTCTTTCCCTCCTACTTTGCCCTTCTGTCTTTCTAACTTCATTTACAGTTGCTAAAGTGTATTTTCTTTCCTATCTGAGTATGAGGTTGTTTTGATTACCAAGAGAAATGGTACAGTAGGCCTTCCCCATTGAAGAAGTGCACTTGCTTGTGCCGTCAGTGTGTTCAGATCCTGAAGCCACTTCCAGTAATGCTTGGTGCAAGTACTCACAACATCATAACCTGTCTAAGCAGCTTGACCAGGTGGGATTATTTTCATTGTACAAATGAGGAAACAAATTTAGAGGTGCAAAGTTCCCTAGTCCTGGGTTTTCCAGCCACCCGCCTGGGTTCCTAGCTTCCTGACAACTCCCAATAATTATTCCCCTTTCATGTTATTTACAAAAGGTTTTAGAACAGAAACATTTTCAGGCAGTGATGTAATTTTTAAAAATATCTTTATTTTGTATTGTTTTCTACCTTAGACAAGATGGTCTTCCTTAGTTTAAAGATGACCCCATCTTTTTTAGGTGCCATTGTCATAGAACGGCCGAACGTGAAGTGGAACGATGTTGCTGGTCTGGAAGGAGCCAAAGAAGCCCTGAAGGAGGCCGTGATACTGCCTATCAAGTTTCCTCACCTTTTCACAGGTAGGGTGGCCTCTTAGTCACTTTGCTTAATGATTCTTTTAAATGCATCAGTGACTAAAATAAAGTTGTGTGAGCTCACGTCACCATATCCTGAATCATTGTGAATGATGACAGTTAAAGTGTGCGAAATATATCACTGCACAAAGGTGTTTGGTTTCTTATGCATCTCTACACTGGCAGCATGCATTGCCAAGAGGCCTCGATGTCAGCCAGCCAGCCGGCTGAAGGAAAGTCACTGGAGCTCTGCTTCCCTAATAACATACAGTGTGCATTTGCAGTTAGATACTTAATCTACATTATACTTGATTGAAGGATGCCCACACCTGTTATGAAGATCAAAGGGCAATTATAAAAGCCTATAATATGCTTCCATAGTCATTAGAGAAATGGGTGTGCTAAGAGGTAGATTAACTTAATGTTCATTAGTGCATAGGGAATACAGTTATAGATCCTTATTTTTACTTTTGGCTTTTTGTGTGCAGTAGTCATGTGTTAGCTTTGAAGACTATTTCCATTTCTTAAAAAGAGGAGTGAGAATTATGTAATGGCTTCAGATGAAGTGCATGTCCTCTGGGGAAAAATTGTCACTGTGGAGAGCATGTTCCTGACCTGTAGCATCTGGAGGTAGCTCACAGTCTAGACCCAGCAGTAAGTAGCTGTCTGGTCTGTGCCAAACCATCCTTCACATTGTCCTCGTGAGTGGTGGCCTGTGTCTGTGATCTGGCTGCACCCACAGTCCAGCAGTGAAATGGGGCCTTCCTTTTGTGGAAACGTGCAGGCTTATGTAGAGAGCAAATCTGGGATGTTGGCTTCAGACAGAACAAGTTCAAGCGGTCCTGTTGCATAGAGAGAACTCTTCCCCCATTCAAGGTACCACGAACAGACTAACTTCAAGAATGCTAGCCAATGTAAGAGTTGACATCCTAAATCTATAAAGACAAAATATGACCAAACTCCTTTCAAGTCATATTACAGTCCCATTGTTTCCAAACACAAACCATGTATGTCTTGTCCTCGTAAACGTTTTCATACATGTGACACAATTTTTAAATGTTTTTTAATTGCTGATGTAAACCAAACTTATTGTTAAGGGTGTGCCAGCCTCATGTGACAAGGTAGCACAGTAGTGTCCCAGCAGGGGCTCTTCTGCCTGCTTCCCCAGGCATCGTCTCCCACTTGAGTCCTAACTACATAGATTTTGCTTATGTTTGAACTTCAAATTTTCTCCTTTACTTTCATTTAGTAACATCATTTTCAAAGACTACTATCTTAGATGAATGGAAAAAGTACTTAATATGCATTTAAAAGGTGATTATTTAAAAAATAATTGTATACCACCTGAACAGGTTCAAAAGGTCATGTTGCAAGTAGTTCATAGCATTGCGGTAGCATATGTACTCCACTGGGAGAAACACTGACTCTAATTGCAAGCACTTAAAAGAGGAAGGCGGGGCTGAGAGATGGCTCAGTATATCCGCATTGCCACAGAAGCGTGCGCTCAGATCCCCAGAACCCACATACAGCCAAGCACAGGAGCTCGAGCTTCTGTTGCCCCAGCATGACTACAGCAAGAAGCGATCTGGGGCCAGAAGACTCCCTGGAAGCTTGCAGAGCAGCCTGCCTCCTGGAAGCTTGCAGAGCAGCCTGCCTCCAGAAAGCAAGGTGGACGGCAAGGACCAGCACCTGAGAGGGAATACCCTCTGAGCTCTGCACAGCATCGCGGCACACTTACAACGTGTGCACACACACAAGGTACACACATGTACACACGCAGAGGAAAATAGAATTCAAGTAAAAGTTGAGGCTTTCATGACAGTCAGCATAACAAGATTTAGTTTTGTTATTTAGTCATCTTTACAGACACTACCTGTGCACAGTTTGTATCTAGAGGGTTTTAAAGTGTTTTAGATATTTCAGTCTCAGCTTCCACACAGCTTGCTGGCTTATAGACAATATTATAATTTCTTAGACAAATTAAGGCACAAAGAGTTGAATTTGTCTCATATATACATATATATATATATATATGTATGTATGTATATATATTAAGAGAAGTAGGATGTAAGATCTCCATGTCGTCACCAAACTTTGAGACTGCTGACCACGGTGCTCGTCTGTGCTCACCTGAGTTCAGCAAAGCTCCCACAGCCTCTAGACTGTCAGCTCACTCCTCTGGGGGTCGTAAATATTAGAGAAAAACCTCCTTGGTTAGGTTAGCTCTCCTGCGCTGTGTGGTGTCAGCCATGCGCACCACCAATGGCATCCTTTCCCTCCCTAGATGAGAGCTGTCTGTCTTCTGCTTACATTGTCCTTACATAAATCACCTTCCTGTTAGAAGACCTGTGTTTATGTAAATGTACTTTTGACAGAATAATTTTTAGACAGCAAATAAAATATGCTCAAGACATACCTTAGATTGATTGATTTTAAAAAGTGGTTTTTTGTTTTGTTATTCTTGCTGGAAGCTCTCAAGCGAAGATCTTGTCACAGCATTCTTCACTGTGATAACGTTGTTAGGAACTGGAAGCAAACAGTCCAGATGATCTCATCTTGTTTTTCTAATGCACCTTTCAGGGAAAAGGACCCCTTGGAGAGGAATCCTGTTATTCGGGCCACCTGGGACAGGAAAATCCTATTTAGCCAAAGCTGTAGCCACAGAAGCAAACAATTCAACATTTTTTTCCATATCTTCCTCTGACCTTGTTTCCAAGTGGCTCGGTGAAAGCGAAAAGTAAGTGAAAGATGGATGTGTTTCAGCTTCTTTGCCTGGTAGTCCCTGTGCCCATCTGTAAGTAATGGGTTTCTTACATCATTAGTAGGTATTCAGGAAGGAAGAGACAATCATTTCTCTATCAGATCCAACTCTAATTTCATATTTATTTTGTAGAAAAAAAATTGTATATGCATGTGTTATATGACTTAGTAAAATGAATTACTAGTTGTAATGTAATTCTTACTCTGCACTTGAAACACAACCAGATTTTCAGTCTGTGTGGTTCTTGTCATGTTGGTATAGTGCTTTGTGTTTGGAGATCACACATTTTGGTTTTACTTGTTTTTTAGACTGGTTAAGAACTTATTTCAACTTGCGAGAGAGAATAAACCTTCTATTATCTTCATTGATGAAATTGACTCTCTCTGTGGTTCACGAAGTGAAAATGAAAGTGAAGCAGCCCGGAGGATTAAGACAGAGTTCCTTGTTCAGATGCAAGGTGGGATTATGGATTTTCGGGATTATGTGACCATTATTACAGCAGTAGGGGGCTCAGGTCTCAGGAGGTCTGATCATTTTCTGTGGATGCATAGTTGTCATCCTGTAATTATCTCAAGGACTGACTGATACCACTAGGAAGGAGGTTAAAACAGCTGCTACTTATACCAGGAGCAATATCAAAGAGGACTTGGAAAGTATATTATTTGTCCTCAGTCTAGGAGATTGGAGCTTGGGAATAATAGCCTGTATTGTGTCAGTATGATACTTAAGTAGCTTTTTGAGAGTGGTAATGATGAAGCATTTTAGTGTTGAATGAAGCACTGGATTTCTTAATAGAACAAGGAAAGTTTCACGAGGAATAAATAAAGAAAATGTGTATACACCCAGGAATCTATATAGTCATGAAGAATGAAGTTACATCATTGGTGGGAAAATGGTCACAACTCAAGATAATTTTTCCAAGAGAATTTTGTCAGCCTCAGAAACATGAAGATACCATGGTTTCTCTCATTTTGGGTTCTTGAATTATTTAGAAATACATAAAGTCATATTTCTCTATGGCGTGATAGTCATAATGT
Source organism: Zapus hudsonius (assembly GCA_004024765.1). Taxonomy (NCBI): domain Eukaryota; kingdom Metazoa; phylum Chordata; class Mammalia; order Rodentia; family Dipodidae; genus Zapus; species Zapus hudsonius. The sequence continues at coordinate 20,120 of PVHP010011878.1, forward strand.
GTCGGGTACTTCTCCAGATGTCAGTTACCGCACGGGTCCCTGGCCCCCTGCTAAATGAGCCTGTCTCTGACCAGCAGGAGACCTGGCTCAATCAAGGAAAGGTGAGCGCGCAGCCGGAGCCCCATACACTCACAGCTGGGAGAAATGTCCAAGCAGATCTCAAAACTTTATTTTAGCATCCAACCTTATATACAATCTAGGGATGTGTTGCATTGCCTTATCTCTTACACAAAGGGGGCTCAGTAAACAGGAACACAGCTACGGAAACTCAGCCAGCAGGAGTAAAACCTATTAGCACTTATAAACAGGATTTAGGGCTGTCAGCCATCCCCCCTGTCTCCTGGGGGGCACAGGTGTGCTAGGAACAAAGACATGAGCTACCATGCTCGGGCTCTCATCTGGATGCATATTAAAACTTAGCTCTCAGATATACAGCCAGGCTGGGTCCCGACAATAATGAAGTTGTCCTGGGGAACAAAGGAGCGTATGCTCAGAGTGCATTTGGTACCAAATAGAAATGTATGTGTCACTCAGCACCATGCACATGGAAATGTACCATTGTAGACTTGCTCAAAACACCAAATGGTCATTTTAAATATTGCCATTTTTACATAGGAGTTGGTGTTGACAACGATGGAATTTTGGTTCTAGGAGCTACAAACATCCCCTGGGTTCTGGATTCTGCCATCAGGCGAAGGTATGATGATAGAGGAAACAAATGCCTCATGTTCCCCTGTTCTCTGGGAAGACATTCTCTATGCGCTTGCTGCCCCCTTGCCTTGGGGGAAGATGGAGGGAGGCGACTGGCTTGTTTGTCTGCTTGCTTGCCATGTGGAAGACAGCTTCACACTCTGTCTGCACTCTGGAGCCTACATTGTTCTGTGTTTCTTTAGTTTGGATTACGCCTAGAGGGAATGCTGCTTCTAAAATTTGCCAACACAGTTCAATGTTTTATTGAAAATCCTTCATGTAAAATGTTATACAAAGTCATTGTTATGCAAAGTCATTTCCGGTGTTTTTGCTGAGTGGGGGGTGGGACACAACAGGGATGTCTTCTGTAGCCCATGTTGTCTCAAACACAGCAGTCCCCCTGCCTCAGCTTTCAAGTACTGTGATTACAGGCAGGAGCACTACGCCCAGCTAGGAAGGTAGAATTTTAGTAAAGAAGGCGCATGTGTGTCTGCGGTTCTGAAGTGTGCAGCTGGGACTGTGGGAACAGTGTGTGGGTTCTTTAGCTCTTCTTCAGTCACCTGCCCTGCATTTACTTCTCGTGATTAAAGAGAACTTCAGTGTTGGCCCTTTTCCTCATTCATTTTAGGTTTGCCACTGTTGTAGATAGTGTCATACTACAGGATTGAACATCCAAACCAGACACAGTTTAAGGGAGGAAGGGGTTCATTTCACACTTATAGATCCAGGGAAAGTTCCGTCAATGCTGGAAAAAGCTGCTTCCATACATCCAAGCAGAGAGAGACTGTCAACAGCCAGGAAGCACCAAAAACAAGCAACAGCCCTGCAGAGCTCAGACGGCTCTGCACATCTTTGAGCTGGAAATCAGAACCGCCCCCAAACATACCTTAGGGCTGGACCCCAGGATCTGCCCCCACGACACCTCCTCCTGCCGTGCTGCTGGAGACCCAAGTGCCAAGCTTTAAGAAGCACCTGAGTCTAGGGGAACACATTCTAGCTACAACAGCAGCCATGCTAATTTGCCATCCATACCAAGAATGGAAAGGAATTGGGTTTGGAATTTGACTACTTTCCAAAAATGTCTTACCTATTGAGGTAAGAGAAACTTTTAAAAACAAGACCACCATCATCAGGTACCTGGAGGAAAAGGCCTGCAAAGACCGCTTAGATTAGCCTTCTTTGCTTCCTCCCTGTCCCCAGATTCTGAAATCCCGTGACAGTCAGTAAAACGGTGTTGAAACTGTTCCCTCTTTATGGCATAGGATTAGTCGTGTCCAGTGAACTCGGTAATGCTGATGATACAGGATATGTATGCGAAGTTTATTCTGTAAGGTTTCAAGCAATTTCACTGATTGAATTTTGAGAATCATCTCTTTTATATTGCTCACTTGCTAATCCCTTGACCAAGAGTTCAGAGTAGAATTCAGTGGGATGCTGCAGTCCTATGGGAGTTGGCTTTTGATGTCATAAATTCCAAACATATAAATACTATGGCCAAGTAATATGAAAATTGTGTAGGAAAGATTACACTACTCCAAATTAGTTTTCTATTTTACTTTTTTTCTTAATATCCTGAATAATCTTTTTGTTTTCACTACAGAGATGGTTCAACTTTGGGATAATTGAGAATATATATGTTACTTTTTTAAATAACTCAATTTTTAGCTAAAATTGAATATATATTTTAATATCCTTGACATGGTTTCTTTTAAGATTTGAGAAACGAATTTATATTCCCTTGCCCGAAGCCCATGCCCGAGCAGCCATGTTTAAACTGCACTTGGGCACCACACAGAACAGCCTCACAGAACAGGACTTCCAAGTGCTGGGCAAGAAGACAGACGGCTACTCAGGCGCAGATATCAGCATCATTGTGCGAGACGCACTCATGCAACCTGTTAGGAAAGTCCAGTCAGCCACACACTTCAAAAAGGTGAGTAGCTTTGTCCTCTCCTGTGTTTAAAATTGAGTTCCAGGACCATCTCTGGCTTGTTTTCAGCCCAATCCTTCAGATGTTGGAAGGATTTCGGTGGTGTATAATTATACAAGTGAGTTTCCATAGTAAACACGTTTCTGTCCTGTTGAAGTAAGTTCAAGAGGCTGGGAAGGTGACTTAGTCGTCAGAGGCACTTAAAAATAATAAGTTCAGCGAAGTTTATTAGTAGTCTTGGTTAGCATTCTGAATTTTTCTCTGGAATGACTTTGTAAGTATTTCTATGTTACTTTGGAATCAGTGTAGGAACCTCCATGATTGTCAGGCTGCTTCTGATGTAGCCAAAACAACATTGAGCAAAATCTGGGTCTTGGATACTGACACTGTCACCCACGAGGTACAGCTGGGGATGGGGCCAAGGTGTGATTTATTCCTAGGTAAGGTGTTCTTCAGACTGTGAAGTCATTACTCACCGGCCATTTCACCTGTGTCCGGGAGCTGAGCATATATGACACTTTGTCAAACGACAGTGGCCTCCCACTCCCCCAGTCTCATTGTGTAGCCCAGGCTGACCTTGACATCTGAGTACTGAGTTGAAGAGTATTCTGGGTTCAAGGTACCTCACTTAAGAAACAAAGCATTGGTTGCTTTGATCTAACTTTTTTGCTTGAGGACAGTAGTATCTAGTGTTGCTCATAGTAATTAACATATGTGAAAATCCTGAAATACTGTTAGAAACCTGATCTCACTATATGACAGGACTAATATGTGACTCAGTTACATAGATATGTCTAGCATATACCATAAAAACTTGCGAAGTTTTGAAAGGTTATGAGTTCAAATTAATGGAATGAATAACATGTCTCTGAGCAAATTAAATTCCCTGTTTCAGACCCATTTTTGTCTCTAAAATGGGAATATCACTCTTTGAAGTGCTATTGTAATAATGAAATGAGATCATATTCATAAAAGGCACCCTTCTCGAGCATTTCATCACTGTTGTGTCCCACACGACTTTGTGGGAATAGAAAGCCATAGTCTCAGAATCAAGTCTCTGCTGTAGCCAAACTCCCTCAGCCATTTAGAAACTGCAGATTCTTAGGACTCAGAAGGTATCAGTCATTTCTACACGTCGCTGCCTGAGACCCGTCCTGTCTCCACGCAGCCAGGTCCTGGTTAGTCATATAAAGGTAAAAGAAGTACATTTCATGGCTATATTGGATTGTGCAGTCAGTTCAGCTTTAACACTAGGGCCTTGGACAACCATCTGTAGTAGGTGTCTGTATGATGCCTTCCTCTTCTGGTTTTAACTTTCTGTTAAAAGAGACATAAAGATTGGTATTTGTGTGTGTGTATGTGTGTGTGTGTGAGTACACAAGCATACAGTGTCGATTTGGAGGTCAGAGGATAACTCTCAGGTGTTGGTCCTCACCTTTGCCTCTTTGGCGACAGGGTCTTACATTATATTGTTCACTGTTTCATTCCCCCAACCCCGTTTTCCAGCAGATTCTCTATCTCCATCTCCCTTCTCTCCTGCAGCATGGCTGAGATTACAAACACCTGCCATAGCATCCAGCTTTGCGTATGTGCTGGGTTCCAAACTCGGGTATTACATGTGTACAGCAAGTGCTTGATCTATCGAACTGTCTCGGCATTTGAGACTAAAGCTGCCAAGTGTCACGAGCTCTTCAGCTCTTGCAAGAAAGCAAATGAAGAGAGCTTGATAATGTCTGCTTTAATCTCTAAGATGACTGCCTTTAGTGGGCTTTAGAGGAAGAGATGAGAAAGTGTAGCCCCAAAGTAACTGTTTCTTTTATTTTAAGACGCTTTTCTTTTTTAGCCTTAATGATCATTCAAATTACTGTAAGAAATTTTAAGCTGTAGGAAGCATGAAGAAAATTTTAATATCACTCAAAATCGAGTCAGTGAGAAAATAACTACTTGTATTTTTTTCAGGAGCAAACATACAACATAAAAATGATGTACTTGCCCTCTTTTTTGATAGTGATCTAAATCTCATTGCTTATTGTTTATTCAAATAAGACGTCAAGTTATGTGATTGCAGGTCCGTGGGCCTTCCCGAGCAGATCCTAACTGCATCGTAGAAGACTTGCTGACACCCTGCTCCCCAGGAGACCCAGGAGCCATCGAGATGACATGGATGGAAGTCCCCTCAGATAAACTGTTGGAGCCGGTTGTTTCCATGGTTTGAAATTTTGCTTGCTAAAGAAATATATTAAATCATTAGACTTCATAATTCATCAAAGATCAAGTTTTTCAGTTGTGTGAGATTTGTTAAAGAATGTTAGTATCAGGCATGTTTATTTAATACTTTTGAAATTATAAAGATTAACAGAACTTAATAAAAATAATTATTTTAGGCTATTGTAAGAAATAAAGTTTAGTAATTCAAAAGGAAGGTAGCAGTGTTACTGTCAAAATAAATTTTTCTTTGTTTTAATATTTTATTTATTTATTTGCAAGCAAAGAGGGAGGGAGCGAGAAAGAGAGAATAGGTATACTATGGCCTCTGGCCAATCTCTAGATGCATCTCGTGTCTCTGGCATTGTGTAGGTACCGGGAATCGAACCCAAGCCACCATGTTTTATAGACAAGGTCCTTTAACTGCTGATCCCATCTCCCCAGCACCCCCCCCCCCTTTTAATATTTTATTTATTCAAGACAGGTCAGGCACACAAGGGTCTCCTGCTGCTGCTAATGAACTCCATTTTTGTGCATTTGGCTTTATGTGGGTACTGGGGAATTCAAGTCAGGCAATCAGGCCTCCCAAGCAAAGCATCCTGAAGTGCTAAGCCATCTCTCCAGCCCAGTCCCCCTTCACAAAATATATTTCTATAGTTGATATTGAAAGACAAAATAGTTTCTAAGATTTTTCAGTTTTTAAGACATTTTCATAGAACAGAAGGTGATTGAAAACAATGTGAGATTTTCAAACTTTAGTGCTTCAGTTACAGATTGTCTACGAGCTCTGCAAGAAAATTAATTTTTTTGTAGTGCCCTTACTATATTTCTTATATTAAATTTAGTGGGAAATTGGATATCTTGTTTAAGGAAAAGAAGTAAGGCCAGAAATTAGCTCCTGGGGCTAACAGGGTTGTCCTTATGTTAGGTCCTAAGAACCATTGGAAGTTAGGGACAGGACGGGAAAGAAGCCACAAGGAATGATATGGGCAAATGATATGTGCTCTGGGGAGAGGCACTGCAAATGCTCCCATTTACTCTCAAGCTGGTGACAATAGGGATAAGAATGTGACGATCTGTGTTGTACTGCTAACCACCCTTCCTTTCCCTGACAGTGGGATATGCTGCGGTCTCTGTCCAGCACGAAACCTACTGTCAATGAACAGGACTTGTTGAAATTGAAGAAGTTTACAGAAGATTTTGGCCAGGAAGGCTGAACCAAAGACAGCAAGGAAGATGTTTACTACATGTACTCTTTCTTTCAGATATTTTTGCCTTTCTAGGATCTCGATTCTTTCCGGTAAAAGTCTCACCACAGAGAAGCGAGCATCTCCCATCTCCCTCAGCACTCCTTCACGTTTCATGAACTTTTCCTCCATTGCCAGTCAAATGCTCCGGTAACACAGCTTCAAAATAATGGTTACAAGGAAACAGCAACCTGTGAGTGGCCCAAAAACAGAATTACCCAGTGGAAAGAGTATTAAACATTGACATCTGCATAGTTAATAATTTTTATGGGTAGTGGTCTTTACAAAAAGCTTCCATCTTTTTTCTACTAAATTGAGATAGGGCTTTACTGTAGAATCATTAAGGACAATGCAAAGTTTATTACTTATTAGAAGTTAAAAATGGTAAAGTCTTTACTCTCAGGGACGGGCAGTGAAACGAGAAACAGCACTGGGGTTGGCGCAGAAGAACTATGGGTTGTGTTCCAGCCAGAGCTCCTGCTTCTCTGTTCTTTGTTGATGGTTGTTATTTTCTGTGTAGATTTAAGAGATTCTTTTAAAGAGAGCAGACTTTTAATGACACCTTTCACTGTGCAATCTCAAGAGAGACTCTTAAATTAATCCTCATCTTTACCTTGAAGAAAAAAATTGTATAGTGTCTTTTTGTAGCAAAATTGACCAAAACAGGTGGTAAATGAGAATGAATTTTTTAAATAACTGTCATATAAAATACTGTAATGAGAACCTTTGCTAATAGAAAAATGGCTCCCCTCTGGATTACAGGATGTTTTCTGTGTACAATGTGGGTGTATGTACGTATGTACATACATATACATATATATGTATATACATATATATATATGTATGTTTTTTAATATAGACTAGCAAGTGTCATGTCTCACTTTTTACGTTCAGGGAACTATTTGTCCTGCCACATATACATTATGAAACTAGAAATGAACTTGATGTGTCATTAAGTAATAAAATACAAACATCATGTTACGTCAGTGTCCTCAGATCAGCGCTTTGAGAATGTGTTGCCCACTTCAGCATTGACACTAAGTTGTGCCTTCTTCACCCACATTACTATACATGCAAAACTCTGCTAGCCAGAACCACTATGAAGTTCTGCCTTGCAAACGCTGTCCAGTTTTAAAGTATATTTGCACATTTTACATATTATGCTATATGGTTGCCTTTGGGTTTTCTGTACAGATTATTTTTGTTGATATTCAATGAAAATCATAGGCCTGAAATACACTGTTCTTATGTGAAATAAATTGCTAGAGCCTACTTTTGGCTGGATTCTGTGTTTGCTTCTTTATTTTGAGGCCTATATATATATATATTTTTTTTTTTCATTTATTTGAGTGAGAAACAGTGTAGGCATGACAGGGCCTCCTACCACTGCAAATGAACTGCAGACAAATGTGCCACTTTGTGCATCTCTATGGCTTTAGTGGATACTGCGGAATCAAATCTGGGCCATCAGGCTTTGCAAGTAAATGCCTTTAACTGCTCAGCCATCTCTCCAGTCCATGTTTTGAGACCTTATAAGAAAAAACATTCTTCAAATTGATTATATACAAAGAAAAATTATAATTATTAATGAGTATATATGTGAGTTGTAGTCAGCCAGAAACCACTGGTATAAACCTCCACACCAGGAAAAGTTATGGGAGGAAGGGACTTATTAAAGTTACAGATCTAGGGGAAGTTCCATAATGGCGACAGAGGCTGGCCCCCTTTCTCAGGTCCAAGTGGAGATAGAGAAGCCATCACCACACACACACACCAGCAAACAGGTTGGAGGGGGAGAGATTTCCTTCCCCCAAGCTTCCTTACATCCTGTCCTCTACTGAGAGGGTCAATTTTTCCCTCTGGAAGAAGGGCTCACTCTGGAGGAGGATCCTCCTCCTTTAGTGAATCCTATAAACCTCAGAGTTCCACCAAAGATTACTGTGGATTATTAAACAGGTCATGTTGACAATAAAACTTAATTGTCACAATGTGTAAGAGCCAGGTGTGGTGGTATACATCTATAATCCTGTAAATTTAGGGCCAACTACATAGCAAGACCCTGTCAAAATGACAGTTCTGGTCTTCAACAGTTGGGTGAGGTGTGTCAATCATCATGGCTGACCAACCCTGAATTCCTTCTGGATGAGATCACGTGTACCTCATCTGTTTATCAGCCTGGAAATTCTCTTGTACTGCTCCTAATGGAGTAGTTAGGAGAATTAATATAAATTTACATACATGCAATTGAGAAAAATCTTTATGAATCCAAAATTCAAAGAAATAATTCTGCTCTAGTTGATGTGACTAAATGCTAATATAAGCATCGCATTGTGGGTCCTTCCTCACACTTAACTTTTCTGTGGGCTTCGAGAGCCCAGTGTCTTTGTCACTAGAGGCTATCACTGCTCTTCTGAGATCTCTGTGTATAAAACGTACGAATGCTGACAACCTTAGGCTTGTTCTACAATGGTGGTGTGTGGTTTGTGGCCATCTCCACCTGATCTTTATGGAAAGAAACCAACCTGTATGTACACGCTCTGTTTTTAGGCTCCCGACCCTTGGAAAGATCTGGATGGACATTTTCTGAATAAACAAGGAGATCCTAGTGGCTGAGTGTTGTAGTCAGCCACACACCACTGGGATGAATCTTCAAACCATGCACAGTTTGGGGGAGAAAAGTATTTATTGAAACTACAGATTGAGGGGAAGTTCCATAACAGCGAAAGAGGCTGGCCCTCTTTCACAGGTCCGAGAAGAGAGAAAAACCCATTACCTACACCACAAACACAGAACAAGGAACAGGCAGGAGAGCCAAAGAGAATCTCTTTTCCTTCATATAGACTTAGGGTGGGGTCCCACAACCTTATCCCAGACTTAATGGCTCCTGAGTCTCTGGAATTTCCTTCCTGCACTGCCCACACAGGAAAGGATATTTACTTCTAGCTCCTTTGAGCTTCCTTACATCCTGCCCCCTACTGAGAGGCTGCCTTCCTATGAACATCCTCAGAGACCCACCCAAGATTACTTGAAAGGTCGAGTTGACAACAAAACATAACCATCACAGGAACCCCTGGATCAAACCACCACACCTTGATAAGTGGAAACAAATGCCAATTCTAACTAAATCAGTTTGGAGATTTAATGTGTTTCCAAATGGAATCTGGGTGGTTGTTACAGGGATGTTTATGTAATTGAAAATTCAAATGACTTTAAAAGTATGTGACCTCTTGTGGACCAAGGAATGTATTAATATTTATATAAACATACTGAGAAAAAAGTGCTAGATAAATAATTCATTGATAGATATCCAGAAATAAAAAGCAGCTGAGTAAATAATTCATGGATTTCAAAAAAATATTTATCTTCAGTCCATTTTAAAAATATTCTTTAAATATTGTTGTTTATTTTCAGGGAGGATGAGAATGAGTGTGCCAGGGCCTCTGGCCCCTGCAAACAAAATCAAGACACATGCACCACTCTGTGCATCTAGATTTATGAAGATCCTGGGGAATAGAGCTCAGGCCATCAGGCTTTGCAGGCAAGCACCTTTAACCATTGAACCATCTCTCCAGCCCTCAGGTCAACTTTTATAATATATTCCTCTGCCCTATAATTCACCCACGTGTCTAGGTGTGAATGAAGGTACTTGGAATTATAACGAAGTGCAGTGGCTTCCCCTGGCCATTGTAGAACCAGCAAGCAGAGCCTGAAGATACAAGGATGGACGCTAGTTGTCTACGGCAGCCCTTAGCACTGTTCTGAATCTAAAAGCAGTGCCCTCCAGTTAAGGAATTAAGGTGGGAGGGGTAATTCAGGGAGCTTGTTGTACACAGTCCTGTAGGTAAGCACTTCTGGGCAGGCACATGCTGAGCAAACCTGGTCTACTGTGTACATTACTATGTATGATTTAGGTCATGGTGAGGAATGGTGGATGGAAAATTCCTGAACATGCTTAGCTCAAGGCCATGGAGCATGTTTGAGAAGTTAGCATGATAGGAACCCTGCTAAGCATGCTCACCTGTGTCATAGATGACAGACAGGATCCTTCTGAGCGTGCTCACCTGTGTCATCCATGACAGACTGGATCCTTCTGAGGATGCTCACCTGTATCACAGATGACAGACAGGAACCTTCGGAACATACTCACCTGTGTCACAGATGACAGACAGGAACCTTCTGAGCATGCTCACCTGTATCACAGATGACAGACAGGAACCTTCTGAGCATGTTCACCTGTGTCACAGATGACAGGAACCTTCTGAGCATGCTCATCTGTGTCACAGATGACAGACAGGAACCTTCTGAGCATGCTCACCTGTATCACAGATGACAGACAGGAACCTTCCGAGCATGCTCACCTGTGTCACAGATGACAGGAACCTTCTGAGCATGCTCACCTGTGTCACAGATGACAGACAGGAACCTTTTGAGCATGCTCACCTGTGTCACAGATGACAGACAGGAACCTTCTGAGCATGCTCACTTATGTCTTAGATAACTATTCAGCTTTTATCCAAAAGAGTTTTAGCTGAAACTGAAGTACTAGACACCGAAGGAGCCTTAGCTGGAGTTTCCCTGAGTGCAAGTGCCTAACCTCGCTGCTATCAGACCTGTCACTTTACCCCCCCTCGGGGAGGGTATTTTCAGATGTCGCCTTCTAGTGAAACACCCGCCATCCTGTTCACAGTGATGGCTCTCCACCCTACCATTTTGCTGACACCCAAACCCTGCCGTCTTTTCCTCTGCAGTACGTCCCATCAACTAGTACCTGTAATTTGCCAGTTTTCTGCAAACATTGGTGCTCCATGAAATCTGAGAGCATCCTGTCCATTGGTTCTCCCTTTCGGGGATCTTGTCTGGAACGGCGCCTGATGCCTAATGGATGTTCAATAAATATTTGTGGAATGAGTCCTCTGAGTACAATGTGTATGTATTAGTTTTTGCTTCCTCCCTTCTACCCAAATATTTACTTCATTTATTTTAAAAAGAGAGAGAAATTAGGACTGAAAACAACTGAGAAAGTTAATAGTGCTAAAGTGACAGCTAGTAGAAAGACTTCTTTGAGAATAGCATAACGAATGGTGTCCCCAGTCTGTGGATGCGCAGAACACTGGAATGCCTGAAATTTACTCTGAGAACAAAGAGTGTGTTAGTAATCATTTGGAGGGTATTTCTAAATGTAGTTTCAAAATTTATTTATTTAGGTTTAAATCAGAAGAAAGTCCCTTTACCTGGAATGTGGGCCAGATTTATATATTTATTCCTTTGTCGGGATACATTAATGGTGTATTTAAGAACCTTAATTGTGTGCTGTGAGTCCCTGTAGGTATTCAGTGAGGAAAACATATGTTTTTCTTTATCAAGACACAAGCAAGATTGTATTTGAGGACCTTAAGTGTGTGATGAATTCCTGTAGGTATTCAGTGAGGCACACTTTATACACACACACACACACACATGCACACACACACACACATCCTTATTGATACAGTCATGGTATACTTAAGAACTTAAGTGTGTGTTGAATTCCTGTAGTCATTCAGTGAGGAAAACTTTTCTGTACCTCAACCATTAAAAAATAAACAACTTTCCTAAGAATTTTGGTTTGTTTGTTTTGAGACAAGGTCTCGATCCATTGCCCAGGCTGGTCTCCAAAACTCCTGAGTTCAAGTGACCCCCCCCTCCATCCCAACAAGCCCAAGGTGCCAAGCCCAGCTCAGAATGTTGTTTCTTGTTGCAGAAGTTATTTTGTTTTTATAAATCCTGGACTCCAGGCAAATATGTGTGAATATGAGAAACAGAAATAAGTTGTTATAGTTTAAGTTTCCCTGATGCATAAGATACGAGTTAACATCTATCTAAATAACTTTGTGGAGCCCACAACATACTTGCCTTAAGTGAAAATAGTGGTATGTTATTTTTAAAGAGAGAGAGAGGGGGAAGGAGGGAGGAATTAACAGTGCCTAAGTCTAGTGATAGGAATATAAAAACTCATTTTTTCTTTCTACTTTTATCTTTATTTTTAAATTCTCCAGATTAAATTAAGAGTAATAGATTGATTATGAGAACTCATTTCTACCTCTGGAAAATTAATCTTGTCAACTTGATGGGGATTTTGAATCACCATGGGAACGAATCTCTGTGCTTGTGTGAGAGGGTCTCTAGGTAGAGGTGGGAAGACGGTAAATATGGGTGACACCATGCCAAGGGCAGTAGTCCCAGACTGAATAAAAAGGGAAGGGGACTTGGAGAATGGCTCAGAGTTTAAAGGCACTTGCTTGCAAAGCCTGCAGCCCTAGGTTTAATTCCCCTACCACTCCCATAGAGCTAGACTGAAAAAGTAGTGTGTGTGCCTGGCATTAATTTTTTATTAATTAATTATTAATTAACAGACTCACAACTACGTCAAAAGATTGTCCAAGCCCAGGAGGGTTCCTCACAGGCCACTGCAAACAAGCTCCAGACACATATGCCACTTTGTGCAGCTGTGAGTAGTGGGGAATTGAATCCAGACTGTCAAGCTTTGCAAGCAAGTGCCTTAATCTCTGAGCCATCTCTCCATCCCGAATATAATCTACCATATTTTATGTTTGCTGTAGTTGGGCATTCAGAGTTTTCCAACCCTTGGCTATGGTAAACACTTGTTGTTAATGTTGATACGCAAGTATCTATTTGAGTCCCTGTTTTCATTTCTATTTATATATATGCCTAGACGTGAAACTGGTGGATCATAGGAGTCCATGAACAGTCTACACAGTAACTTCATGAGTTACTATAACACTATATCCTTGTCAACATTTGTTGTGGTACATGTGGTTTGGGATTTTTATTTTATTAACTATATTAATGAGTATAAAGTACACATAATTTTTCACATAAAAATGTAATCACAGGTTGGGGGCATGGCCTGGTGGTTAAAAGCAGTTGCTTGCAAAGCCTACTGGCCCACATTTGATTCCCCAGTACCCATGTGAAGCCAGATACAGAGTGATGCATGCATCTGGAGTTTGTTTGCAGTGGCTGGAGGCCCTGGCATGCACAGCCCCCTCCTCTTCTACCTCTCTGCTTGCTAATTAAAATTTTTTTGAATGTTAAAATTTGAGGAAAGTATATCACATTTATATTTCATGATACATAGGAAAGGAATCTATCAGGAGTATGGGGGGAGATGAACACGTTTATATAGTCATCAAAACCACAAAATCACCCTTGAAGCAGTACCACCTGCCAGACTCCAACCTTAAGTTTCAACAAATTTTCCCACAAATGTCCTTGTTATGTTTTGAGATTCCACAACCCTAAATATATCATTATTTCTTAGTTCAGCATTCTACCATATACCCAAAAGAACATTTCGTGATTTGGGAAACTGGTAGGGACCAGTTGGGAGCTTCCCCCTCTGCAGCCTGAAGTTCCACTGGCATAAACTAGAAAAAACTAACAGAAAAAAAGGCATATAGGCTTATTAAAAATGCCCAGAGGAAAAGCAAGGCCTGGGAGCCAGTCGCAGGAGTGTGGCTGGCCATGAACCCAGTATCGTAAGAGGCTAATCCACTCTTTCTTGCTTTTTTAATGGAGGAAAGGGATGTTAGGGAATGCTGATAATTTTGAGGAGTTGTTCTTTAGGGAGGGGGAATTCACTTGTAAAATCATTCTAGGGGCTGGAGAGATGGCTGGATGATTAAGGTGCTTGCCTGCAAAGCCTAGGGACCCAGGTTTGATTCCCCAGTACCCACATAAAGCCAGATACACATCTGGAGTTCATTTGTAGTGTGGCTAGAGGCCCTGGTGTGTCTATTCTCTCTCTCTGCCTTTTTCTCTCCCTCTCACAGATAAATACTATATATATATATATATATATATATATATATATATATATATATATATATATATATATATATATTTAAAAGTATTCCATTTGGAGCTTGAATAAGTTCAAGAAACAGACATCATCTTGAATGGAAGTCTCACCAGGCACGCTTACATTGCTCAATCTTCACGGGTTTGAGATGTGGCTGGAAGGCAGCTGTGTTCCTGTTTACACTCTGTTCTGAATGCAGATGAGAGAATTCTAGAGTCTCTCCCTCCTCTTGGGTGGCCAGAAGCAGTAGGAACTTTTCCTTAAGTCAAAACCATAGCAGTGGACTGGAGAGATGGCTCAGTGGTTAAAGGTGCTTGCTTGCAAAGCCTGACCACCTGGCTTGATTCCCTAGTGCCCACATAATGCCAGATGCACAGAGTGGTGTGTGTGTCCGGGGTTTGTATTCAGTGGCAGGGGGCCCTGGCACACCCATCTTCACTCTGTCTTCTTTGTCTTTCTCAAATCAATAAAAATAATATTTTAAAAACATACCAAAAAGTGCCCTAGGTTTTTTCTTCTTATTTCTATTTTTATTTTTTAATTATTAATAATTAGATACATTATATGAGCAAGTCTTGTGTAGGTACCCCCATTACCCTCCTCCCTGTCCCCAACCCTCTATGGGCCCTCCTCAGTGGGATTGCTGGCCCAGTCTGTGCGATAGGTTATGAATTGTATAACCAGTAGCCAGTTTTTTTTTTCTCCTCTGTGTGTTGTTATTAAGAGGGGCAGTGTCACTGGATATTCTCCCCCACCGTGGCTCTTGCATTCTTTCTGCCCTCTCTTCCACAAAAAGTATCACTGGCCCTCATCAGAGTCCAACTGCCAGTCTGTGTGGCTTCCTTCCAGAAGACATTTGGTCATATGACAATGAAGATTTGGACCTGGAGAGGTTGATGCTGGCTGGTGGGAGTCTAGCCTACCTCTCTCTCTCTCTCTCTCTCTCTCTCTCTCTCTCTCTCTCTCTCTCTCTCTGTGTGTGTGTGTGTGTGTGTGTGTGTGGTTTCCTGTGGGTGGCTTTGCAAGCACCTTTAACTGTTGAGCAATCTCCCCACCCTCTTATCATCTTTTGACTCTTAGTTTGTTCTTGTTATTATTATTTTTTTCTTTTTTTGAGGCAGGATGCTATAAAGCCCAGGTTGCCTGTGAACTTGTCATGTAGCTAAGAACAACCTTGAACTTCTGCTCCTCCTGCCTCCATTTCCCAAGTGCTGGGATTACAGGCATTTACCATGGAGTCCTGTTGACTTTATTTTTGAAGTTCTGTTTGCTATGGTGCTGTGACACAGTATCATATTGTTGGTGATATTCTAATACTCAATTGATAGACAAATGTATTAGGAAATGGAGTTAGTAGCCTGATGCTTAGGAGATCCATCAGGTGATAGACGTTTATTTTGCTATAAAATAGCTTTCCTCATGGACCAGGTGCTGGCCTAGATAGTGAATTCATTCTCATCCAGGTAGAAGTTTAGTCTTTACTCCAGAAGGTCTGATAGAAGAGTCTTTGTTTAGCAGGGGCTGGCCATGCCAGGAAGACCGGCTAAGTCTACTTAGGTGGATGTTCTGTGCCATGCAATACCCAGTGTTCTTGGAAACTTGGATTGAAGGTTGTCCACCCTCAGTCAAGCCTATATAATGAGGCCTCAAAAGACATTCTGGGCTGATAAGAACAGGTCACTGGCAATGTTCCAAGTATATTGTCACACATCTAGGCTGAGAGATTGAAACAGCAACCTGACCACACAGGGACTGACAACAGCAGCTTTGTTTTAGAACTATCCAGACTTTGTCCTGACTACTTGTTTTCCTTGGCTACTTCTGATTTGGGTCCTTTCCCTGGGATAAACAGAACCCTGGGGTTAATAGTAGTCAGTAAATTTTGTGAATCCCTCCAGCAGGCCCATCCACTGAACATGGTTTTGGAAACCCTCAAACTTGAAATGGGTGTGTCCCAAATCTTTAGGATTGTGCCCTCAAAATCTGTGAGTTTAGGGCATGGTGAGGCAGATGTCGGATGATAGCTCTGAGTTTGAGGCCAGCCTGGAACTACAGAGTGAGTTTCAGGTCAACCTGGGCTAGAATGAGACCCTACCTTGAAAAAAAAAAAAAGCAACCAAACAAAAAGAATTTAAATTAAAAAAAATATAGGGCCTGGAGAGACTGCTCAGTGGTTAGGGCTGAGCAGAACCTGAGTTCAGTTCCCCAGTGCCCAAGGAAAACCAGAGGCATAAGTGCGGAAGGTGGGGCATGCATCTGGAATTCGTTTTCAGTAGCCATAGGCCCTGGCAGACCCATTCTCTCTCTCTCTCTCTCTCTCTGTTTCTCTCTTTCTCTCTCTCTCTCTCTCAAACCCCCAGAAAAACAGGAAAAAAGGAATATTTTTTAAAGTAATGAAAATGAGCAAAAAAATGAATTAAAGCCAGATGTGGTGGCACACTCCTTTAGTCCCAGGACTTGGATGGAGGCCAAGGAGGATGGCCGTGAGTTTGAGGCCAAGCCTGAGACTGCATAGTGAATTCCAGGTCAGCCTGGGCTGGAGTGAGACCCTACCTCCTAAAACAACAAAACAAACAAACAAACAAACAAACAAAAATAACCAAAGAAGATTTTAAAAATCCGTCAGTTTAACTTTGGGCAATGAGATTTAAAAAAAAAAAAAAAAGGAGCTGGGCATGGTGGTGCACGCCTTTAATCTCAGCACTTGGGAGGCAGAGGTAGGAGGATTGCCGTGAGTTCAAGGCCAGCCTGAGACTACACAGTGAATTCCAGGTCAGCCTGGACTAGAGCTAGACCCTACCTCAAAAAAACAAACAAACAAAAATTTTTAAAAAAAGGTCAAACTAGTTTCTTTTGCTATTTATAAATATGACAGTATTTCTTTAAAAAATACTAAGCAAACAAACATATGTGCCTTACGTAAGTCAAAACCACAAGGTGACTTCATGTCCAGTGGAAAGGTTGTGCTAATAAAGACAGATGTGTCTGGAGAGTGTGGGTGGTGGGGTGAGGTGGAGAACCTGGCGGGCTGGAAAACGGTGCAGCTACTTCAGAAAACAGTCTGGGGATCAATCCTCAAATGTCTTAAGCATGAGATGTCTTATGCATGAAAGCCAGCAATTAATTACGGTCCTAGATCTAAACACGAGAGAAATTAAAATGCATGCCCACTCAACTTATAAGTGAATTGTACAGTAGAATCATTTTTAAGAGCAAAAAGTAGAAAGAAATATCCACCCCCACATAGATAAGTGAACGATGTGATGGAGCCCCGGGGTAGGGCATTATTTGACAACAGGTGAAATGAAATACAAATATATCACACAGTATGGACGAAGTTTGAAACCATGCTAAGTGAAAGAAGCCAGACACAAGGACTGCGTTTACATGAAGTATCTAGAACAGGGCTTAGCCTAGTGGCTCTGGCCTTCAATCCCAGCATTGGGGAGGCTGAGGTCAAAGGATCCCTGCAAGTTCCCTGGCCAGACAGGGCTTCAGTGAGGTCCTGCCTCAAAAAAACAAGACGTGGGCTTGGTGGCCCAAGCCTTTAGCCCCAGCACTTGGGAGGCAGAGGCAGGAGGATCACTGTGAGTTCAAGGTCACCCTGAGACTGCATAGTGAATTACATACAGGTTACCTTGGGCTAGAGCGATTCCCTACCTCAAACAAACAAAAAAATCCAAAAAATAAACAAAACAAGAAACAGGGCTGGGAAAATGGCTCAGCCTGTCACCTGAGTTCAAGTCCCCAGTATCCATGTTCAAGTCAGATGCACAAAGTGAGGCATGCATCCGGAGTTTGTTTGCAGAGGCAAGAGGCACTTGCAAATAAAAAAAAAATTAAGGCAGAGAGAGAACTAGAGAGATTTCACACGAGAGAGAGAGAGAGAGAGAGAGAGAGAGAGAGAGAGAGAGAGAGAGACAGAGAGAGACAGAGACAGAACACCCAGAACAGGCAAGTATCTGGTGACTGGGGAATAGTGGCATGACTCTATATTAAAAACAAACACTGATTATTTAAATCGCTGAATGCCAAGTTTACAAGAGATAAATGTGCACAAAGCTGGCTTGTTTTGTGACCCTACCTTGGGCCGTACATGAACTCTGATCTGGTGAACGTGAATGATCTCAGGGCTGTTCCATCCGGCCTTAGCGCTGGGAAAAGCTTGAAGTGAGCCCTGTCCATTTTCTAAGGACACCAGGAAAACGTGACATGGAACCTTGGGATTTCAGAGTTGGTATGGAACGAGATCCACAGATCCTAAAGTCATCGTTTGTCAGTTTCTCCACCCTGCAGACAGCTGGGCACCCGTGGGGTGTGTGTGGGGGGGGGTACGACACGGAGATAGCCCGAGCTCCGGGGACCCTCACGCCCACGCTGGGGAGATGCCACCTGCGCGCACCCGCGGCGCCCCATCATCCCCAGCACGCGCGCCCTGGAGGCGCGATCCCGGAGCGCGCGCGGACGGGGGACGCCCGGTGGGGACCCTGCGCGGCCGCGAGCTGACCCTGCGGGTCGGATGGGGCGTCATGGCCGGGATCCCCCTCCCAGAAGCCCGTCCGAGGGTGGCGGACACCCTCCCGGCCCGCCCCGCGCAGCTCCGCCCTCGGCGCGCCCCGCCCCGGCTCCTCCTCTTCCCCCTCCGCCGCCGCCGTCCCGCCCTCGGCTGCAAAACCCCAAACAGTCCCCGTGGGTTCCTGCCGCGCGTGATCGCTCGCCGGTCGCCCCGGGGCCCGCGATGCTGCTGCTGGCCGCCGCCTGCCTCGTGGCCTTCGTGCTGCTGCTCTACATGGTGTCCCCGCTCATCAGCCCCAAGCCCCTCGCGCTGCCCGGCGCGCACGTCGTGGTGAGTGGCCTCCTGTTGCTGAAGCCTCCTCCCTGACCCCTCCGCTGTCCCTTCCCTCCCTCCCTCCGGGACGCGGGACGTGGTCCCCGTGACCAAGCGGACTAGTGGGAAGGGGCCCCTGCCGCCGTCCACCCTGGCACGGCCCGGCGGCCCGAGCGCCTGGCCTCGGGGACCCGCCCTCGCCCTCCGTGCCATCTGCTGGGCTGTGGGACCGGGACGGAGCTCCCCTGGGGTGGGGTCTTTCTCCAGAAGCCCTAGACCACCCCTGGGATGTGAGTATATCTCCGGGAGCCCCCAGAGCACCCCTGGGAATGGGGATTTCTCCAGGAGCCCCCAGACCACCCCTGGGATGTCAGTATATCTCCGGGAGACCCCAGAGCTCCCCTGGGATGTGGGTATTTCTCCGGGAGACCCCAGAACATCCCTGGGAATGAGTATTTCTCCAGGTGTCCCCAGAACTCCTCTGGGATGTGGGTATTTCTGCAGGTGTCCCCAGAGCACCTCTGGGAGTGGGTTATTTCTCCAGGACCCCTCAGAGCACCTCTCGGGTGTGGGTATTTCTCTGGGAGCCCCCAGAGCACCCCTGGGATGTGGGTAATTCTCAGGGGGCCCCCAGGGCATCCCTGGGATATGGTATTTTGGTCCCAGAAACTTTAGCAAAGATAGCGTTGGTGGCCTGCAGGGTGCAGAGGCGAGCCAGGGTGGGGGTAGCACCCGTGAGTCCTCAGGAGGGCGCTGGCCTCATGGACCGGCCAAGGCAGCTGGGCACTGGAGGAAGGCCTGTGCCAGTGACTGAAAGAGTCGTTGCCAAATGAATCCAGGAAGAGACACATCTGGGGTCGTGGGGGGTTGCCCAGCGCTTGGTGGTCTGGGCAGTCTTGGGTGGTGGTGTTGGGGGGCTCTGATTGATGTTATCCTGAGCCATCTTTTCAGAGTCCGAAGGATGAGCACATGGTCAGGGCATTACGATTCCAGGAGAAATAAAGGATTTGGTTCTCTGGCCAGAAGCTCCTGCACTCTGAGATCCCTACTTTGCGAGCATGGTACCTTGCTCAAGCCCCAGTATGCTCGCTCCCTGGTGCCCATGGACACACGAGGGCAGAGAGCTGTGACCCAGGACAGCTCGTTCCAAAGTGGGCAGCAGGAATCGGTTGGTTTCATAGGTGATTAGGGTGCCTTCTGCCATCTGAGTGCCCACTCAGCTGTTACCAGAGAAGATGCGCTTTAAATGTGAACATGGCTTTGTGGGTGAGAAACAATTTTTTTTTTTCATTTCTCCTTTGCAAATGAAAGTTGCAAATAAACTACTGGTGTTCATGGTACGGAAGGAGGAGAGGAGGTCAGTGGAGATTGGTTACCTGTTGAAAACAAGCCAAATTTCACAGTCATGTCAAGTCCTGGAAGATTCACCCCCACGGGAGAATTCAAAAGCATGACTTTAGAAGTTGAAGCCTTGGGGAGCCAGAATGAAATCTTGGATTAAATATTTCTGAGACAGTTTCAGTTAGTCTGACATGAGTCCTTCAGTCCTCACCCATCAAGCTACAGATCACAGGTGAGGAGGCAAGGTGAGGTCAGTTGAGGTAGACCAAACATTGCTTTTTGTTTTTTTAATTATTTATTTTTGACAGAAAGAGAGAGAGAGAGAGAGAGAGAGAGAGAGAGAGAGAGAGAGAGAGAGTATGGGTGTGCCAGGGCTTCTTGCTACTGTAAATGAACTCTATACCCGTGTGCCACTTTTTGTGTACCTGTCTTTACATGGGCACTGGGGAATCGAACCCAGGCCATCAGGGTTTTCAAGCAAGCACCTTTAACTGCTGAGCCATCTCTCCAGCCCCACACATTTTTCATTCAGCATCCTACTTTAATATTATACATGATATATGTGTGTGTATATGCGTGCATGTGTGTATGTGCTCACATGTATGTGTGCGTATATGTGTGTGTATGTGTGTGTATCGCGTCTATGTGTGCGCATGTGTGTGTGCGCACGTGTGTGTCTGTGTATTGCATGTATGTGTGTATGCATGTGTATGTGTCTGTGTGTATTGCATGTGTGTGCGTTTATGTGTGTGTGTGCGCATGTGTGCATGTGCGTGTGGATCACATAAACGATGAGGGGCAGCATGAGTAATTCACATGATGTCACCATCTGTCTGTCAGCACCCTAAGCAGAGCAGGTGTGATTTCCTTGAGCTCTGTTAGCAGAGAGGGAGCTGATCCCTTGCACAGTCTGCTGTCGCATCAGCACCAACAACTAATAATTAAGCTCCGCTGTGTGTTTTTAGGACAGATCGCAAATGCGGGCGCTCGCTAATTGCGGTAGTGAAACGGAGCGTCTCATAAGCTCGACGCTTACTGCGACTTCCCCTTTTTAAGATGACTCGGAGTGGCTCTGGGGGCAGCAGGCGAGCTCCCAGGCCCTTCTTCAGAACTATATGGTGTGGTTAAAGATCCAGCAACACTGAACTGTATTTGCGATGAATAGGAAGAGGGAAAGAACAAAAGAAAGGCAATTGAAGGGTCATCTTTAGTGTCCCCTACCTGGGCTCAGTTCAGCAATCGTCAGACAGTTCAGAACAGACAGCATTTTTCTTGGCCATTGTGAAAATCCCCGATATATTTTTTCCAGAATAATTAATAATATAGCCCAGAATAAGCCTAAGTGGTTTTTTTTTAGATACCTCAAGATTTAGCTGGCTTGGCTAGAAGGTCATTTCCAATGAACTCTAATCCAAAAGCTGAAGTCTTACTGTTTCAGTCAGCTTTCTCGTTGCTGCAGAGAGAACCGGACCAAAAGCAGCTTGTGGAGGAAAATGGTTTATTTTGGCTTAAAGTCGTGAGGGAAAGCTCCATGATGGCAGGGAAAATGACAGCATGAGCAGAGGCTGGACATCACCTCCTGGCCCAACAGGTGGACAACAGCAACAGGAGAGGGTGCCAAACACTGGCAAGGGGAAGCTGGCTGTGACACCCATAAGCCAACCACACACCTCCAACAAGGTTCCAGTTCCAAAATTGCCATCAGCTGGGGATCAAGCATTCGGAACACATAAGTTTCTGGGGGACACCTGCATCAAAGCACTACACTTACTTTTGTTACGGAGAGATTTAATAACCGGTTTAGATTTTTTTAAAGTATTTTTTTAGGGCTGGAGAAATTGCTCAATGGTTTAGGCACTTGCCTGCAAAGCAGAAGGACTGAGTTCAATTCCCCAGTACCCATGTAAAGCCAGGTGCCCAAGGTGGTGCATGTATCTGAAGTTTATTTGCAGTGGTTGGAGGCCCTGGCACACCCATTCTCTCTCTCTCTCTCTCTCTCTCTCTCTCTCTCTCTCTCTCTCTCTCTCTCTCTCTCTCTCTCTCTCTCTCTCTCTCTCTCTCTCACACACACACACACACACACACATATATATATATATATATATATATTATAGCAGTCCTTGGTAAGTGTTTAGTTAATTATCCAGCAAGTAAGTCTCCATTGGGAGCAAGTGAGGGCTAAAGAGAACCGAAGGCTCTCTGCCTGTCACGTGATCATACAACCTCAGGGTTCATGGTGGTGCTAACGTCAAATAGGGGTGGTGTTCCTTCGAGCATGTTTTACGTGGAATAGTAAAATATTTAAAGTAATCCAAATGTCTGACTCTAGGGAACTGACTAACTTTATCTTTCTTTTTTCTCTTTCTTTTCCTTCCTTCCTTCCTTTCTTTTTTCTTTCGGAGAGTAAAGGCACACCAGAGCCTCTAGCCACTGCAAACAAACTCCAGACGCATGCACCACTTTGCATCTGGCATTATGAGGGTACTAGGGAATTGAACCCTGGGCCGATCGGCTTTGTAAACAAGCACCTTGAACCTCTGAGCCGTCTCTCGAGCCCACCAGCGTTTGTAATAAGAGGATAAGTCACAGGTGCTCAAATGCTCTTACTGTTTGGCTGTGCAGGTGACAGGAGGCTCCAGCGGCATCGGCAAGTGCATCGCCATCGAGTGCTACAAGCAAGGCGCCTTCATCACTCTGGTGGCCCGAGATGAGGTCAGTGTCTGGGCTCCTTGTGGCGAATGGACTTTCTCAACTTCAGGCAAGAGGCTCAGCCACGTGCCTCAGTGTTCCCATCTGTGCTGCAGCTTTGAGGTGTGACTCCTGAATGTGGTTCTTCTTCTCTGTAGAAGTCCCATGAGCTCAACACATATGTATGTGTTTAGCGTCACTAACATAGCAGGCAGCATTGTCCCTCTCTCGGTGCAGATCTTGAGAGGAGAAGCTCGCTGCAGCAGCACATCTGGCCAGATGGTGTGGAGGTGTTTGTCTGTCACTTTCCTCTGTGATTCCCATGTGGCACCGTAGGCGCCTATGGTGAAATCCACGCACTCACGGGGCATCTCAGCCCTGCAAGTAGAGATAGCTAAGCAGGGTTTTTTGTTGTTGTTATTTTGTTGTGTTTTGATTTTTCCCAGACCATGCAGGATCTGCTGGTTTTTCTTAGAGGTGGACTTTTGGCAAACTTGCTCCCACAGTGGAAAGCGGAGGTATCGTGTGAACGTGAACTGTCCTAAAGTCCAGGAGCAGAGGCCATCTGTTGAATGAAGTGCTGGGAATGTAGCTCGGTTGCTGGAGTGCTTGCTTAGCATCCACGGTCCCTGGGATCGATGAGCAGCAATGCATTAACTGTGAGTGTGGTAGCACAGGCCTGGAGTCCCTGCAGTCAGCAGGGCGAAGCAGGAGGACCACACGTTCAAGGCCATCCTCAGCTGTGTCTAGCCTCAGAAAACAAAAAAAAGAAAGAAAGGAAAAAAAGAAAGAAAGAGAGGAAGGAAGGAAGGAGGTGGGAGGGCAGGAAGGAAAGAAAGAGGGGGAGAGGAAGGAAGAGAGGAGGGAGAATAGAGAGAAGGGTGTAGGGGTGTAGGCGCAGTTGCTTGGGGGTTAACTGCCCAGTCGGGGGCAGTCAGCTGAACCCGGCCCAGTGGCCCAGTGAGGAAGGCAGGCCACAGAGTCTCTGGGGAAATATATAAATAATGACCCAGAAGGAATTAGGCTTGGAAATGTGTGATTTCTTTTCAAAACCAAGAAAGGCAGAAAAGCTACCTGGCTGAGTTACACCTTGATTTACATGGGCATGGCAGCCCCCTTA
>PVHP010011879.1:0-44143 GCA_004024765.1 Zapus hudsonius
AGGCCTGGGAAGCAAGATATTCCTGTTTTAAAGGCTGGAAAGGCCAGTATATGGAATCCAAGATGGACCGTGGTTTGCAATGGAGACCAGAAGATGTTTTGGATATACCAAGACT
This sequence comes from Zapus hudsonius, assembly GCA_004024765.1. NCBI lineage: Eukaryota > Metazoa > Chordata > Mammalia > Rodentia > Dipodidae > Zapus > Zapus hudsonius. The sequence goes on from PVHP010011879.1 coordinate 116, forward strand.
GTGCAGAGACTACCCTGGAGCTTTGTAGGATGGAAGTTTTCCCTAGCTTCTCAGCACAGCTGCAGGGTGGAATTGAAAAATCTAAAGACTGTCATCATTGGTTATGGATATCAGACTTTAACTCCAGATGTTTGATGGTTGCCGAATAACTATTACTTTTACATTGGCCCAGTCTCTCCTTGTTATGCTTCATAGCAAAGGAAGCATTTACTACTCCATTATATGTTAGAAGTATGTAACTTGTTTTGACTTTACAGGACACACAATTAAGAGCAAAGACAGTCTTAAGATTTAGAAATTCAGAACAGTCCTACAATTAGATGGTATAAAAATAATATATGGAAATCTTTGAAGTTGGACTAAATACAATTTGCAATGTAAGATGGTCATGGGTCTACTGGTATCCAGTGGTGGAATGTGATACCCAGACTCAGGTATTTCATTAATGCTTCTAACCTCAACCAACTGGCTGGAAGAGGTGTCACTGTGACTGGATCTGAATTTCAGCCTAGCGTTATGTGCAGGGCTATGGAGTTCTGGCTGTGCTTACCTGTGGTGCTGGCTTTTTGGTGGCATCTCTCTGCTTGGATTTATGAATGGCAGTCCAATTTTTCCTTCATTTGATGGAACTTTCCCTCGATTTATAAGCTTGAAATAAATCCCTTCCTCCTTTGGTTTGGATGGAGCTGAATACAACAGTTCCTAAGGATTGAGGACTACATAATATAACTGAAACAGTGAGTTTTGGGTCAGTAAGAAAGCCTGCCTCAAGGAAATAAACTGGAGAATAACTGATGAAGTCACACAGCACCACTCTATGACCTGCACATGTGCATGTGGGAACAGAAACACACACACACACACACACACACACACACACACACACACACCAATGAAGCAACAAAAGAGTAAAGAAAAACATCACTATCAGATATTTTACTACATTTCCTTACTGTTTTAAAGTATCCTTCCCACCAAAAATAAAGCTTAAAATAGTAATATATTCAGACATTTTTCTCAAAGATTCCACTCAATAGTGTCTGTTTCTCTCCTCTCCTTTCATTCATCTTTTTTTCTTTTCTTCCTTTCCTTTTTTTCTTTCTTTCTTTTTTAAATTTTTTCCTTCTTTCTTCTTCCCTTCATTTATTCATTCATTGGCTTCTAATGTCCTTCCTTATTTTCTTCTTTCTTTCTCTCTATATATTTCTTACGTATACTGTCTTTATTTCTTTTTTCTTCTTTCTTTTCTATTTTTTTGTGTTGTTGCTGGAATAAATCAGGACCATCTCAATTCTAGTCAATCACTCTATTACTGAGCCACAATCTTTGCCTGCCAGTACCTATTGTTTCTGATTTTCTTCCCTTTCTTTCATACTCTTAAAATGTATACCTTTCTTAAGATAAGATAAAAAATATAAATGTGCATGTGTATAAGTCAAACTAATGCAATGCATTTTAATCCATTTATATTAAAAAATAGACCTGGAAAAGAAACACCATCAAAAATACTACTAGACAGCCTCAAAAATTTTTTTCACCATAGTTCTTATTTTCCTGTTGTAATAAATCTCCATGTCCTCACTCATGCTCACTATAAAACTGCAGGGAAAATACTAGTGAGGAAGTAAACCACATGTATCTATCATTGTAGTCCAAGTTGATAAAGCAGCACATGCTTAATATGACTCCACACCCATAAATTACTATTATTCCTAGGATAGAATAATATAGCATGTGTGGTCAAGGATGGCAAGAATTTGGAGATGGCCACAGCAAAAGAGTGATGGGAAATGGTGTGTGAGGTGGATTCCCAATGTTACTGAGCACAGCCTTCTTCTTTTGCTCTGATAAGAACCTTCAGTACAGAGCACATATGATCTGTAAACTCTTCTGTAACATGATATGAAGGAACATCTAAGGATATTACATATCAGCATGTTGAAGGTATGTGATTGAGTGGGAATGAAAGAAGAATTGGTTGAAAGAAAAAAAATGTCATATTTGAAATCCAAATATATTCATCTCCACTCATGATGCCTAATGGCTATCTGTACCAAGTAACAGGAGACAGAAATGCTCTTGTTGGTGGGATTTAAATAATAGAAGTAAAAAAGAAATCGAAGTAACATGTCTTGTTGAAATGAGAGAAGAAAGAATGGCTAAGTCTATATATACATTGAAGTATAAGGGAAGAGTATCCTTGTTTGATTAACTACCTCAAACTCTGTTAGGAATAAAGAACAATTCTTTTAGAAAATAAAAAATCTAATTAGATAATTTTTATAGAAAACATTTGTTGACAAGCCCTATCAACTGAGGTGTGCATCTTTTGAAAAAGTAATTATTCAAATGTTCTTTAAGTGAAATTATACAAAAAACAATGAAGTTAATATATAGTACAAAAACAGGAAGACTAAGAAAAATTGAAAATGTTCATGGAATACGATTCATACTATCTTTGAAAATTAGATATACTAGCATACCAATAAAAGTGAGGTAGAATTTACTACCAGTGATGACTATAGTAACAATCTCAGAATCCCTTATTATTGTAAACATGTTATAAATTATTGATGTATTCATTGTATGGACAGAAAAGACAGAATGACTTGAATATGTTCAGGTGCAGTACAAAACAGGACGTGAAAGGTTCCAAAGAAAGGTCTCTGTGTGTGGCTACCTAGCAGGAAGCTTGGTAGCTTTCATGAGACCTTGGGATTAATGCAGGGTCACACAAAAGGAAACAAAAAATTCAAAATGTGGGCTAAAATGCAGGTGTATTGTATTTTTAAGAAATAAAAAGCCCATTTAATTCCCATTTTGATCACATAGTGCAAATCTATAATAGATACTACAAAAATTTAAAAATATACTCTGAACAAAATTCTGAAATATATCAGTTAACAACAAAGGGAGATTGTAGGAAAAAGAAAAAGAAAGAAAAATGAAGAAAATAACACAACTAAAAAATCCTTCCAAACTACAAAATTTTACCTACTAGTGAGTACCTTAAATAAAAATGAATTGTATTGTACAGTCAAATAGTCACATCGTTATCACATAGATTAGATAAGTAAGATTTTGGTCAGGTATGGTGGTGAAAGCCTTTAATCCCGAAATGGGGAGGCAAAGGTTGGAGGATTGCTGTGAGTTCATGGCCACTCTTAGCAGACATAGTGAATTCCATGTTTGCCTGGGTGAGAGACCCTACCTCAAAATAAATAAATAAATAAGAATCAGCCCTTTTTCGAATATGGCAATATAGTTTGGTTGGTAGAGGGCTCGTATAAGACAAATGAAGCCATGACTTCCATTCTCAGTATCGCATAAATGAGATGATAGTGCACTTCAACAGCCCCAGCACTTGGTAGATGGAAGAAGTTCAAAGTCATTCATAGCTACATAGTCATTTGAGGCCAGCCTGAGCTCCCTGAGACAACGGAAGCTTATTTCACATGGGAGCACATACATGAGTCAAAGTGAAGAGATGGAATGAGTTTCCACACAAATGAAGTTTGAAACTTCCATGATAGCAGGAGTAGTCATGCTTAGATAAGATAAACACTAAATGAAAAGCAGTGAGAAGAAAGTTCATTATAAATCCTAATGGAATTAGCTTACAATGAAAAAAGAGCATATGGTCATCTCAATGAATGCAGACACATTTAATATACTTCAAAATCTGTTTATTATGAAATGTTGAACCAATTAAATATAGAAAGATTGTGACTTAATATAATAAAGACAAATTGTAATATGTCAACAGCTGCCATCATTTGAATGACAAAAATGAACATTTTCTCACAAAATATTGAGTAGAACAAAGGCATCTACTTTCACCACTTTTATCCAAACTGGTATTGCAGAATTTTCAATAAAATTTGACAGAAAACTCAATCTAGGCTCATTTTCTACTTGTTGAAAGCATCCAAGGAACCAGTATACTGAATTTGGAAGTATTGGCTACCTTAATTTACACTCCTACCAACAGTTCAAAGGTTCTTTTTCCTTTATTTCCTCTCATGTTATTTTATTGAGAAAACCCATGTTTATAGTGGGGAGATAGAATCCTGATGTGGTTTTTATTAGCATCTCCCTGATGCCTAATAGTGCCAGCTATGTTCACCATACATTTATTGGTCATTTTAGCTGCTTCTTTGGAGTAGTGTCTGTTTGGCTTATTTATTGATTTTATTGCCTGGTATTTTGCTAAATTGCTAAATTGAGGTCTTCATATATTCTGCTCTTCTTCCTCCTGTTCTTCACTCTGTTGCCCAGTTCCTTTGCTGGGAATCTTTGTTTGTTTGGTTTGGTTTGGTTTGGTTTGTTCTGAGATAGAGGTTGGCCTCAAACTTGCTCTGAAGCAAGATGATCTTGAGTATCAGATACTACTGGGATTAGAGGTGTGCTCTACCACGTGTAATGTATGTGGTGCTGTGAATCAAGCACTGGGCTTCATAAGTGTGAGGAAACTCTCTACTGACTAAGTTACATCCTCAGATTCTTTAGAAGTGTTGTAATTTGTTGTAGTTACATTTATTCAAACTTGCTTTTATTTTTTACACTGCTATAGATAAATTCCTTAAATCTTTGCTTACGCCAACACTTTACAATGTTTTTCCTATATTTTTCTCCTGTTCTTTATATGGTCTTGTCTTCATTAATATACTCATAAATAAATTGAGTTGGTCGTTATGTTACAAAATGAAAAATAATAACAAGCTTTCATATGACCCAACAGTAATAAACCTGTGAATATACTCAAAGTAATGAATCCAAAAGAGATAAGTGCATATATATGTTTATGTATTGTAACAATATTAATAATTGCCAAGAGATGAAATTAATATAGGATTTGTCAACAAATCAACAAATAAATGGAATAAAGCTAGCTAGCTAGCTAGATATGTAATATGGGATATATATATATATATATATATATATATATATATATATATATATATATATATATATATATATATATATATATATATATATATATATATGTCATAAAGGAAAAGGGGAAAGCATGTCAATTTCAGAACACTGCTAGTACCAGAAGACATCATGTAAAGTGAAATAAGATCTATGGCACCACTCCTGCACTGTTACTGTTCCTGTTGAACTAGTTCTCATTCACACTTATTTCAATGTAGATCAAATGACAAAATACCATATAATTATATTGATATTAACAAACAACTTGAGACTTGATCTAAACAATATACCTAATAATTTTGTATATAAATTGACAAATTTTTCACAGAATTCCATAAACATAATTATGTCTTGTCTTTTTTTCTTTATTGTCAGTATTTAGATACATTGAATGTGCCAATGAGTCATTATCCCCATTTCCCCAAATTCCCTCTTCCCTATCCCCAATTGGCTGGATATCCTGCTCCGTGGGCAGTCTGGATCAGTCCATGGGGTAGGGAGTTATGGATAGCCTAGGAGTCAACCAGTTCCACCCCCCTTTGTATGTTGTTACTGAGGGGGGCAATGTCTCTAGCAGTTCTCCCCCACCATGGCTCTTACAATATTTCTGCCCCCTCTTCTACTCAGCTCATTGAGTCATGGTGGGTGAATACTAAGGCTGCTTTTTTGTAGAGTTCTTGGGGGGGGTCTCTGTACTTCTGTTTTAGGTTTTGTTGAAAATGTTGGTGTTTGTCTGGCATATCCTGTGTTGACTGACTGGCTGTGTTTGTGGGCCTCTTTCTTATCCCACCATTCTCTGTGGGATTCTATCTGGATCCTTCATGGTAGATATGGTGTGGCTCATCTCTTTCCCAGGATGACACTATTGGCCTGTGTTTCATTGGTCGGGTTGGGGATCCATAGCTCTCTCTCTCTGCATTCTGAAAGATACAAAGAATCTCTATCAGAGAGTGAGATCAGTAAAGGTTAACTTAGATACACATTTCTGAGTTGGCTAGATGCTATTGTTAATAGGTCTATGTAAATCACTCATATAGTACATTTCTCTTTAGGGGCCTAAGATTCTGGTTCCCAGTTTATTTCATTCTGAATCCCCAGTTCCATTTAAGGGCTCCCCATCATTAAGTGGATTACTTGGCTGAATTAAAACCTGTTGAATGTCTCCCCCAGGTTTTGGATCCTCCATTGCACAAGTGCTCATTTCATGGTTTGCTGTTCTCTCCTAATAGGCAGTGTGTTCAGCCTACTCCTGGAGGCAGACTTTGGTTCACGCCAGTGGTCTATGTTTACTCCAGCTGTTGTTGACCAGCTTCCACTGGCAGCTTATGCAGTGCCTTCCAGCCCTGCACTAACTACCATCTAGGGGATGGTTACTGTTCAGGACCTTCTAGGGTCTCTCAATGCTGATAGATGGCTTTCTGTAGTTTCTTCAGCAACAGAATCCTGCCTTATACCTGGTATGGGTATTCAAGTGCTTTGACAGAATCATGACTTGTTTTTGGGACCTCATGGGTCACTTTGGTCGACAGCTAAGTGAAGTAAGAAGCCAGTGACTAGGACCAGGATTTGCCAAACTGATCAATTTTCTGAAGGCTTGGACTCTCTCCCCCTCTATTCACTGCCCCTCTTGCCAGGTGAATCCCACTACTTGCTCAATAGCTTATAGTATGCCCGTAAGGATTTTATGATTTGTGAACCACTTTTGTTTTAGCTTCCTGGGTATGTCATCCCCTCCCCCCATCCCTTACCCCTCTCTCATAAACTTTTGCTTTTCCTTACTGGCCTGTGTAGAGTTTAAAGTCACCCTGGTTGGGAGCCACATATGAGAGAGAATATGCAGCATTTGACTCTGTTCTTTAGAGAGTTGGCTTAGTAAGATCTGTTCCAGGTCAGCCCATTTTTCTTCTAAATTTTGGTATTTCATTTTTCCTTTCAGCTGAGTAAAATTCCATTGTGTAAATATACCATAGTTTTGTTATCCATTCCTCCATGGATGGGCATTTTGCTTGATTCCAATTCTTGGCTATTATGAATTGAGCTGCTATAAACATAGTTGCACAAATGTCTCTATCCTGAGATGTGATATCTTGCGGGTACATGCCTAGTAAAGGGATAGCTGGGTCCACTGGTAGTTCTATGTCCATTCTGTTTAGGGGTCTCCACATTGGCTTTCCAAAGTGGTTGAACTAGCTTGCAATCCCACCAGCAGCAAATCAGGGTTCATTTTTCCCCACATCCTCACCAACAATTATTGTTTTTTTTTTTTTTTTTTAATGATTACCATTCTGACTGGAGTAAGGTGGAATCTCATTGTGGTTTTGATTTGCATTTCCCTGATGCTTAAGGATGCTGAGCACTTTCTCATGTGTGTAAAGGCCATCTGTGTTTCTTCCTCTGTGAATTCTCTGTTGAGATCAGTACCCCATTTTGCTAGAGGGCAGATTGAGTTTTTGCTATTAAATTTTTTAATTCATTGCACTAAATGCCTTCATAATATAGACAGACAGGGCTCAAATCAACCATCTATCCTCCCACCTAAGGTCATTAGAACAGATGGAAAAGTCCAACCCTAGGAGCTCAAGATGCAAGGAAATAATTAAGATCAGAGCTGAGATTAATGACTTAGAAATGAAGAAAACAATCAAGAAAATAGATAAATCAAAGAGTTGGTTCTTTGAAAAAGTCAATAAGATTGACAATCCCCTGGCCAGTCTAATCAAATGAAGAACAGAGAAAAGCCCAAATCAACAAAATCTGAAATGACTAGGAAGAAGTCACAGCAGACCCTGAAGAGATCGGAAGTATCATCAGGTCATACTTCCAAAATCTCTACTCCGCAAAATTAGAGAACCTGGAAGAAATGGATAAATTTTTGGACACCTACCAATTACCAAAGCTCAGCCCAGAGAAGAAAAAGTTGCTAAAGAAACCCATCACAATCACAGACTTTGAATCTATAATGAAGAACCTCCCCAAATAGAAAAACCCAGGACCAGATGCTTTCTCAGCCAAGTTCTAGCAAACCTTCATCAAAAAACTGAAATCACTCTTTTTGAAGCTTGTTAGGAGTATAGAAAAAGAAGGAAAGCTCCCAAACTCCTTCTACGAAGCTAGCGTTGCCCTAAATCCTAAACCAGGTAAGGAAGCAACAAGAAAACTACAGACCCATATCCCTGATGAAATTAGATGCAAAAATCCTGTCGTGTCTTTTAAGCAACTCGTTGACCACATCTGTCAGATTTTCTAGTGCATCAAAGAGACAAGGAGTCATCACACTTTGAGACATGTGGCAGAGTGTTGACTTGAGCACTGACTTACCCTCTCATCAAGGCCTTTACCTGGCAATATTATCAGCAAATGTGCTTTTGACAGGCCTTGGGATAAAGAGATAAAATGCTTACTGTTTTACACTGTACTTTTGCAATGAGGAAGCACATTTAAAGCCAGATTTCTTTTCCCTGTTCTGCTCTGTATTTATGTCTAATGAAGTCACTTTCCTCAGTTTTCACTTTGGTGATCATGAAGAGACTTACTTTCAGTTCATCTCTGGTATTTACAGCCTTGGAGGGAATTCTCTGAGATTCTATTTTTGGGAATTCCTTCAATCCTTCATTGTATTCAAAAGTTCCACGAGGCAAAGTAATCCTCACTCTTAAGTTGTTTAAAACAATCAGATGCCATGAATCTGAAAGTTTCCCTCTAGTCCTTTTTATTTCCTCTTGCCACTTCAGCTTGAGAATGACCAAAGGGCTCCAGATCTTCCTAAGTTTACTGGCTGAGGGTATGCACTTTTAAATGCTGATAAATGTTAGCTTGTGTTGAGCTTCCACTAAGTCCTCCAAATACTCTATGATGCATTTAGATTGACTTTATTATTGTTGATGTTGCTATTTAGTGTGTGTGTGTGTGTGTGTGTGTGTGTGTGTGTGTGTGTGAGTGTGAGTGTGTGTGTGTGTGTGTGTGTGTGTACATGCTTCACCTTCAGCCATTCTCTTACCCCAACATGTCTGGTGAACTGTCATCAGAGCACCTCTTTTACTGGTAAATAGCTGGTAGTCCTCACAGTACTCTGTGTGTTTTGGACTGATATCCATCAATCTGCATGCATTCCAGACTATAACAACTTTGGAACTATAGACATGATTTCTTTTTCAAGGACCTTTGCTCAAGTCATGACCTCTTCAGAAAACCTGAACTTGTAGTAGAAGTTAGCACTACAGCCAGGAAATTCCTCAGTAAGTTTGACATGACCTTGAACATGTCCTCATTCTTGACAGTAGTAGGAATACCTCTCTTCACTAACTCAGCAAGAAGTCAGTGTCTGGTGCAATGCAGGACTTGATCCTTATATAATCCTGTGCTTAGTGAACCTGGAGGCATAATGCTACTATGCCACATGTGACCTCCTGGCTATGGAAGGTAGGCCACTCAATTTTAGAGTCAGTTGGGCTATAGCCTAGTATTGCAATATTAGGCTCGATAATGGATTTCTCCTGTTTGGTCTTTTTGTCTGTTGTAATCTCCATCATGAATAGAGGTGGCAAATCTGTTAGCATGAACCTGAGACAACCATGGCTGTGCTAACAAATGCTGGCATTGCTAGCAGATGTGAGAGCAGCAGCCATGGCAAGAGAACAGTGGTCATCTTCTAAGGTGGCCTGGGGCCTGGAGCAGTGATGGTTGGAAGCAGAGTTGTCAGAGATGTTGAAGGATACTGACAGCTATGATGACAGACTATAGAACAGAAGACCTGGAAGAATTTCTGGAACCTGCCAAACCTTGAAGGTGAAGGATCCATACACCCTGTGCTCTAGAGATATGGCTCTAGTCATCAAAAAATATCAAGAGTTTGGACACTCAAGTCTTGGAAATAGCAGCCGTGGTCATTCTCCAGCTTGATGATCCTGAAAGCCATGGCCTAGGAGCAATACTAGCTGGCACTGTCCTCTCATGATGTGACTGCTGCTATTGCTAGCTGCTTCTCACAGTCCATGATTGCATTAGCTGCCCACTACTGGGCAACTGGTGCTGATTGGATATAAGAGAAGTGAGATCCTTACTTGAACGACTAGAGCCCCAAGATAAAGCCTCAAGATTTTGATTATTTGTTGTTGATGTTTGTTAGTTTTTTTGAGGTAGGGTTTCACTCTAGCCCAGGCTGACCTGAAATTCACTATGTAGTCTCAGAGTGACCTTAAACACCCAGTGATCCTCCTACCTCTCTCCTCTGCCTTCTGAGTGCTGGGATTAAAGGCATGAGCCACCTCAGAACAGCCAGGTGTGCAGCAGTAGAGCCCCTCCCTGTTCTGGGCTTGGGATCATTGGGATCATGGTTGTGCTTGTATTGTGAACACTGTAACCTATTCTTCTAATGCAAGAACTCTTTCTATGCTATAAATCTTATTATTTCTACTTTGTATAATAAACATTGCCATTTAGAGAAATAATTATATCATACTTGTCTTGTTTGGGGTATTTAATTTATAATCACTCAGTGACTGGTGTTCTTAAAGCATTTGTAAAACTGCACTTGATCCAATTAGAAGTTGAATGCATGCGATTATCATTGTGTAACAGCCGTATTGATGGTGGAGTTGTGTAACTTAAGGAACATTTGTGAGTTCTCACAGGACTCATTTTCATTTTTTAATCAAATAAGGATGAACAGAGACAATAGAATAATGTGTCTTGTGGGATCTCTGTGCATGTCACGGACCAAGATGAACTCATTGAAGAAAATAAGAGACTTCTAGCCAATGTTCACAAATGATGTGTCCAAAATATACATTTAAGATTTCTGATTATTTCTTTACATTATATTGGAGAAGTTGATGATCTTTAAATTGAAATAGCAAAAAAGGGGGCGATAGACTTATTTATGTATAAATTAAATTACATTTTGATGCAGTCAAGAATTGAGACAATATTAAATTGCTGTAGATCTAAAATCCTAGTACATACAGCATTAATTTATACTCAAAAGACAGCATTCTTTTATCATAATGACATCATAGAAAGAAGAGGCGTGGTAAATCCATAGGCAGCAGGAAAGATCTGTTAATTAGATATGCCATTTCACAGAAATGTTCAGGGATGTGTTGTCATGTAATTTCTACCAAGAAACTAGTCAAGAAGAATATGAAGTTCTCAAAGTTCTATTTTATGTTTTGTAGCATGTTTTTCCATTGACTATAGTTTTTTTCCACCCAGTTTTTTATAATGTTTGTTTGGCATTGTACCTGATGCTGCAGTCAAGATGTCAGGGTATATTTTCAAAGGACTTCAGATATGAATAAAGTGCTGGTTAAATTCTGATTTTGTTATGAAGGATTAAATCTACAGTCTAGATACTGTGATTTTCATACAGTTAATTGAACAATATATATATTCTTAGAAAACAATTATTGAGGGAGCCTAAATATAACTGCAATCATTCTTGTACATAGATATATGATGAATGTACATATAGCAGTTTTATAGATAATAAAACTATTTTACTGCAATGCAATATTTTATTATAGGCAATTAATATAACTAAATTCAAAAATACATGTTCTACTATAGTTCAAGCTACAAAATTTTCCTCCAGACATGCCATATGAATCCTTCTGAATATGTTTCATTTTTTATCAAACACCTATACGTATGCACATTTCATTACTAATATGGGCAGCATCTATTTTTACCTTATTTCATGAGGAATTTCTACATTAACAGTTTCTTCTAATGTCAAATATTTTCAAATATCCATTTGATCTATCAGTAACAATTTCACACATCAGTTCTTGCATCCTCAAATATTTGTGCAGTGAGAAGCCCTAGTAAAATACGTGTCCTCTTCTGTCATTTTAGCACTTTGCAACATTACCTCCATTTGCATTGTGTCTCTCCTTTAAGTCATGTACTTCTCAAGAAACAACAGTCTGACATGTGAAAGACAACAGATAAGAACTAGATATAAATAAATTAATAAAGACACCTTCTTCAATAATTTACATTTCAATAAGAACAACACACTTCCCTAGACTGTGTAGCATAAGCCTCACAGCTTGCTTCGGGTATGGAGTGGGGACAAGCTATGTGTACTTTGGGGTAGCTACTGAATGTGGAGGTATAGGCTCACCTACTCTAATGAACATTTCCCAGTATCTCCTCTGCGTTTGTCGTTCCCAAAGACGCCCATGCTGAAGTGCAGCGTATATGAGTCCATCCCGCTCGTACAAAAACACACATTAAAATATTCATGCTCAATGACTAGCATGAAATCAGTTTTTGTCAATATGGAGGCTTGGGTCATACATTACAAATGTCATAGAAATTTCAGTTATTATCTCTTACACAATAGTAAATAAAACTGTGGTGGATTAATGGAGAAAATTGTGGTAATAGCTTTCATGTTATGTCTCCTAAACAATGGAAGAAAGTACTCCCATCTTAGGAGACAATGAGAATAAGTGATGGTCGTTCAACCTTTAAAGAGACATCAATAGGCCCCCTGAAGGGCTCAGGGAACATTGTGGAAAAGCACTGAATGATGGGGAGAATGGTTAATACTGAATTATGATGCCCCTCTGTGTTCTCCCATGTAGAACATGAATTGCTGATTACAATGTTCTGCAAGAGGTTTTTCAGATATCAAAAATTTAAAATAACCAGAATCTTATAAAATAAGTATTAGTTAAATATTTACATTTAGGGGATTACTAATGAGTACAGTTTGTTTCTTAATTTTTAGAATTTCTTACTCAGAGAATATCCTTCTCTAGAGTTCTAGGGGGGAAAGCCCTGAATTTTGTTTTATAAATTTAATAATATTTATATTTCATATTAAACTATACATATGTAGAAAGAGAAGGCTTTGTTCTCTTAATTCATATCAATCCATGGTAATGCTTAACCTTTCATTCTTTTGGGGCCTCAAAGGGAAAACAAATATATTTCTTCCTCACTTATCTTTATTTTACCTCTGGCTATCTTAATATATTAGTTTTATTATCTATAAAGCAAAGGTGAAAAGACAGACCAGGATTGTTACTGATAAAACATGAGAAAAATATTTTTCTTAAAACTCCACAAAATTCTGCATACATTCATTTGGAAAAATTCAAGAGAGCAAACTGTTATTGGTTGAAATATTTTGTTTTTAACATAACACTATGAGTACCAGCATTTAGAGAGGATATCCTCTCTAAAGCAAGTCTCGGGTTCAGAGGCAGGGAGCACAGGTGTGTGTGTGTGTGTGTGTGTGTGTGTGTGTGTGTGTGTGTGTGTGAGTGTGAGTGTTTGCACATACTTACACATAGGCAAATGCATCATAGCATTAACATGCTGAACTATTATATCTGATCACTAGAGGCTTGTATAGAGATATTTCTATAAATAGTGTTTCATTATCTGGAGTTCTGACAATTTACTTAGGTTTCTTTGAACAATGAGTATACTGCAAGTCAGATAAATATACCTTAATAAAAAGAGGTTCCTGGGTAGATGACTCAGTGGGTAAGAATGCTGGCAATCAAAGCAAGAGGATGTGAGAAGTCCTGATTTGCCCTGAGTTCAATTCTCCAACACCCATGTAAAACAGCTAGACCTGGCAATGATTGCCTACCACCCCAGTCTTGTGGGAAGCAAACACAAGGGAGTCACTTGGGCTCATGAGAGACTCCATCTCGTAGGAACGACCTGCATGAGCATGAGAGAAAGACATTGATGTTTTCCTCTGGACTCCACACAAGTACAGCTACCATAAACACCAGAGCACACATATTAAACATAAGAACAAAACAAAACAAAAAATGCAAAATGGGAGACCCCTTCATTTATCAATAAAATGTTATTTATTCCATTTGTAACTTTTATTTATATATGCAATCCCAAAACTGTGAGACAATTATATAATTTAGGAGTTTAGCTTTTAAAAATGATACATTTTAGACTTCACAAATTTCTGACACAGCTCTTTAAATAGAGCTAGACATCTGCTGCATCAATGAGTTGTTAACATGTTTTGGATAAAGATATTTCCAAGCAAGCTACCCTGTTCTGAATTACTGGATCTGTGTAAGAAACATGTGTACTAAACCAACATTGAACTCTTGATTACTATCTGATTTAAAATATTCTTGTCCTAGAGATGAGAAGTAATCCCATTTCATTTCATCAAATCTTAATTTTATTGAAGGAGAAATTTTCCATCAAGACTTGCAAAATTGTGATGAAACTCTTGTTTTCTAGCACTCTAAAATAATACAATGAGTTCTAGAATCCCTTCAAAGCACAATTAGCAATATAAGCTTAAGTAAAAAATGCGACACAACATTTCATCCATCAACTGGCAGAGACAATCTTCTCTTTCCAAATATTAACTGTAATTTATTTCACAAAAAAACATTTTACTGAATTTTAAAAAGATTGAAATGTTTTCTTTTTGGCACAAGTTCTCCCATTGCTATCTAGAGGACTCTCAAGACCTTTATATAGTCTGATCTGTCCACAAGCTTAAAGCCCTCCTGCCTGAGGCTCCCATTTGTGAGGGTCTCAGGTGTTAATGAACATATTTTCTATGCTTGACAGTCCAGCCTATAATGTTAAAATATTGATAGTGTATTGGATATTATGTTTGACAACTCTATAAATAATTATTTAAGTGAAAGGATATTTGGTTATATATATATATATATATATATATATATATATATATATATATATATATATATATATATATATATATATATATATATATATAAATTATCTTCCATGACCTAATTATTCTCATAGTTGATATACATCCAAGAAATGTTTTTTAAAGAAATGCATCATAGAAACATTTATTTTTTTATGAACATTTCCTATTAAACTGTCATCAAGTGGAGAAAAAATACTATAAAGGTAAAGCTTTCATAAAGAATATGTAATCACAGGCTCTACTAGCAACTTTTTCTCATAACTATTCCTAGAAGTCTTTGCAATTAAAATTATGATGACAAGTCATTGTTGATGTGTGTCATAAATAAATACTTTCCAACAATGAACAAGAAAAGGACAGCCAGCCAGCAGGGTGGCACTTGCCTTTCATCCTAACAGAGCGAGGGTCTATGAGTTGGAAGTTAGCCTGAGACTACAGAGTGAGTTTCCAGGTCAGCCTGGGGTAGAGTGAGACCCTGCCTCAAAAAAAAATACCGTGCTTTAAATTGTAAAAAGGAAATATATGATGACATAAATCCAACATGTAAACTACCTTCATTATATTGTTCCTGCATATCCTCTATTTTTGTTATTTTTTTGTAATAATTCCACACCCAATTTAAGGTGGAAAAGAGCAGTGCTTTAAATACCCTGCAACAGTGAAGTTCTGGATAAGAGCACATTTCATAAAAATAGAATTCAATGATCTGAGGTACTTAATAGAGCAATCAGTACAATTTTAAAGCACTTATCTTTTTAAATGGTGATAGTTTTTTTATACTAGAGGGGAAAATTAATCTATCTTGGAAAAATATGGCCTTTAATGATGTTCTAGTCTGGATATGTTTTAAAAGGATATCCAAGCATTTAATATATATGGGAGCTAATTCATCAGTGACAACTTAATATTGTAAACTTGAATAAATACTGTTATAAATGTGTTCATATTCATGAATATCTTTTAAGAGCATCTTTTTAAAAGTTTTTACTAGTTTGAATTAAGGAAAAAACTGACATTATTATTAAAACATGAGGTGTAGTCCCTATATATTGATTTAATTCTTGAGGGTTTTAAAAACTATGTTAAAATGTATTGGTTTGCCAAAAATGTCAGGTAGTTGACCAGTATTTAATAGACACTATGTAGTTCTAGAATAAGCTCCATGGAAACATTAGTAATTTTACTATCTGGTGGACATTCAGTAGTGTTCCTTTGAAGGAGAAATAGGAGAAAGCTAGATTCTTTCAGGCAGTTTCTGTTAGAAACAGGCCAAGAGAACCTATGCCACTTCATCCTGGCATGAATGGACTGTGTCTGATCTAGAAGAGCTGCAGCACACACCCGCTGCTGCCTACAGTCAAACACCTACTGACATAAAGGCCCTTCACTACCCAGGTGGGCTGGCCATGGAGTCTGCCCTTCAAATGTACAAGCCATTAGGATATTCCCTTGACATTCCTGAATCTAAGGGAAGTAGGAATACATTTTCAATCAATTATAAAGATTGCTATCAGCCTTCTCCCTCCTCTCTCTGTGATCCTCCTTGTCCATGCTTGGACACATGTGAGTTCTGCCCAACAAGTTAGAGCATAGTACTGCTCCTTGGTCAGGGTGTTTTTTCTGCTTGCCTCTGCTTTATAGTTTGGGGTAACTTCACCCTTTGATTACATGTACGATTTCCCTCCAGTTTCTAAATCTACCATGGTCATATTTCCCTTGCACTCCTGGTCTACCAAGTGGGTGTCATCTCTTAACTCTAGATATGTTATCTGTATAATTTCTTTAAACTCAGGGTAACCATTAGAGTAACCTTCTTCATGACTTATTTCTCCTCTGAATTTATTGTTCTCTGCTTTAATATTTTTTCTCTACAATTCTTTCTTAAGCCACCATGATTTGCCCCCTTAACTTTCTTCTATGGGAAACACAGGGTGGGTACTATGTGTTTCCTCTAAATCTCCGTATGCACCTAAGTTCTATCTCCCATGTGCTCGTGGCTATACTCCAGTCCTTCCCTAAAAACCTCAATTTCTCTTTAATGAACCTCATGTACTGGGTAGTGTTTTCCACAGGTGTGCATGTTTATTACTTCCTAGATCCTAATTTCCCTTAAGCTCCAAAATTTGTGATTTATCCCTAAATAAACTTAATAATTCATAATTTGTCCTTCTTGAGTTCATTATTTTCAATTCTTTGTTAAAAATAGAATAGGAACCAAAATTGAAGTTGATAAACATAAGGGATCCTCCTGAGCCCCCAAATCATCACCTTTAAAGAGAGTGAAGAAAATTAACTTCAATGTAGGAGTCTTACTTTGCAAAAGATCTAACATCAATCACAATTGATAAATAAAATAGAATCAATATTTACCAGAAAAAGAAGAGAAAAACATTACACACTCCACCTACACTTAAGAGTTAGGTGCCATTATAATCCCAAGGTTACAGTCTGTGACATGAATTGGTATGAAATTGTGTACTTCTGAAAGACTTGAGCCAGTAAGAACCAAATGCTGTACATCTGCTGTTGTTCTCCAAAGGGTTCCCTGTTAGAATTCTGGTCCTTGTTGCATTGAAGAGGTGGTCAGACTTGGAAGTGGTGGAAACTGGTGAGAGGTGCAGAATGAACTCAGTGTTTTGTGTGGAAATTCCAGTAGTTCTTTTGAGAGTCTTAATAAGCCTTGATCTCTACATCATGCTCTGGTTTCCAGTCTCTCCCCAGAATCCCTTCCTCTTGTATGTGCTCCAGTCATTCTGGTGCTCTCCACCGCAAACATTAATCATAAAGATATGAAAGCTACTGTGGCCTTGAACCACCAGAATTGTAACTAAATTAACATTTATAAAATCCCCAGCCTCGGGTATTTTGCTTCTGTAACAAAAAGTTTAATACACTAGGATTAAAATTAAAACAGGGATCTGGATGAATTCTGGAATCTTTTGGCTTTATGCTTTTCTTCACAAAGAATATGGCTCTTATAGTATTATAAGTAAGATGTCCAATGAAGAAACTTCTGTTTTCTAAGAAAGAGATGGTTTTAAAGGAAAGATTTTTTTCCAAAATTCTTCCGGAAGTATTTATTTTCTTTCAACTATCATCACCCTTTACCCTTTCAGTTTATATTCTTTGTAAAAAAGTTTGATCTTTCTTATCTCATCAGGATTCTGAAGACGAGCTGTAAATTGCCCAGGCTCTCTCTGCCTTCCACCACACAGGAAATAAAAATTCCAGAGACCTTTTCACTTGTCTCTACTTCAACTATCATTGATTCAACAAAGTGGAAGCAAGAAGACAGGTGAGAATGCAAGTTATCATTGTAACCATTTGTCACCTTTGAAAACATCTGAGGAAGCATTTAGAGATGTCACCAGGAGACATTACTTCTGAAAGATGACAATGATACCCAAGAGCCCAAAGGTAGATTTACAGCTCAATGAAGAGGAAACAAGTATGGTTCAAACAACACAAAATTAAATTTTGCTTCATATGTGGCTGGAACTTTTGACATAGTTAAATTAAAGGCAGCACATAATTTGAGTGAATTTAACTATTATTTAATATATAAATATAAATATATATTAATATATAATATATAATGTATATAATATATATAATATATAATATTTAATATAATTTTTAAAAAGCATCCTAAAAGTGTAGGTGGTGATTTCCAGTAATTGACTATCATTGCTGAAATATATGTCCTTCTCATTTAATGAGCAGATGTGATCAATCAAATTTAATGATTTAAGAGATTAAAATTTCAGTGGTCAAATAGCAATATTCCACACACTAACAGACCTTGAAATCAGACATATAATTTAACATAGCTGTAGCTGCAATTTAAAGATTGTCACTTGAACTTCAGAACTCTTGAGCTGGAACTGCACACCCACACACACTAAGTAATAATGAACTAAAAGTCACCTCAGTTCCAAGTGTCAGAGAAGCCTTGGCTCATCTTGGGGTTCTTTTTCTTCTTTAAAGCTTTTCTGAAAAACTACTATTAAAAAAAAAGATAAGTCTTTGGAAATGATATTGATAAACAAGGAATTTTCTTCACTGTGAGTTGGTAAATAAATTATTTAAGTTATAATGCAAAACAGAATGGAAGTTCCTGAAAATAATGAATGAATTACTATATTTGACAATTAAATCCTACTATCACCTGTTCAGATAGTACGAGAAGTGCCTCTTGGGCATTTACAAGAAGGATCAGTGGTTAGAGCATGTCTTTCCAGAAGCAGTCAGTCCTTCTGATACTGGATTATACAGAGTGGAGCTCTGAGAGAACAAGGGCCGTTAGCATGGCTGACGTTATGGATAGTGGGAGCCAACATTTTCCATACTCCAGCTTGAACTAAAGATCAGCACTTCTCTAGAAATCCTTTAGACCTTAAGTGTTAAGTTGCAACTCTAAGGCTTCCAAACTTGTGGACTGAGTAATTACAGGTTATTTGACTCTCCAGTCTGCAGACAGTTAATATTGTTGGATTGGCCAACCTATATCCTGTAAGCTGATCTAATCAATCCCCTCTGTAATACATATTTATTCTATTACTATTATTTTCTGATATAAATTTATGATACCATATTAAAAAAGGAAATTAGTGTCTTAAAGATAAATGTGTGGGCTGGAGAGATGGCTCAGTGGTTAAGGCACTTGCCTCCAGTGCCTGAGGCCCCAGGTTCAATTCCCCAGGTCCCACATAAGCCAGACCTACAAGGTGGTGGTCCTGGTGCTCGCTCTCTTTCTCTCTCTCTCTCTCTCTCTCTCTCTCTCTCTCTCTCTCTGCTTGAAAATGAATAAATAAAATATTTTTAAAAAAGATAAATGTGCACTCATAGTTCATAGCAGCATTATTGACTTTGGGAAAAATATTGTTATTTGTGTTAATGTGGGTTAATCAGAAGGACATAAGATTAAGTGCCATAGTGAGCACCAGGGATAAAAATAATTAGTGATATCATCAAAAATAATTCAAACTTAGAAAATCACAGTAGAATGGTGAATGACAGCATTAGGGGATTACAAATGAGGAATGCTAATCATGAGTTCAGGTTCTCTTTTTAATAATAATAATATTTATTTGTTTGTTTATGGGGGATGAATGGACATGTCAGGGACTTTTGCTGCTGTAAAAGAAGACCAGATGCATATGCCACTTTGTGCATCAGGCTTTACATAGATTCTGGGGAATTGATCCTAGGCCAGGAGGCTTCTCAAATGCATGCCTTGAAACAGTGAGCCATCTTCTCAGCCCCAGGTTCATTGTCACTGTGGTGACTCCATTTGATAATTTTGTTATATACATGTAATTTTTGAACACTGGGGCTTCTATATTCTTATCAAACAGAAAATGTTATAATTATATGTAATGTGATAGACACTCACTATATCTTGGTTCTGGTAATTATTTCACACAATATACATTTACTATGTTTTAGATCTTAAATATGTTATTTGTCATTGACAACAAAATAGATCTGAAGAGAAACAAAAAGAAACTGGGTTAATGTAATTTGATAATGATTAAATGTTATAATTTGTCAGAGTTTATAGAGTTCTGTACAGAAAAAAAAGAAAAGATCATATTTATAATCCCATATTCTTCCTACTACTCATGCCTTCATTTTCAAGATTTACCCTTCCTATGAAGTAAAACGTAAAAAAGCTAAGGTAATAAGAAGTAGATAACTCATTCTACTCACACTCCTGAAGCATAAAAGCTAGGCTGGATATAATATGCTCTCCTGAAAGAATACTTTTCCAGATACTGTGTAAAAACTACATAAAAGTTGATCTTAAATATTCTAGTTTCCCAAAAATAAAGTTGTCCATGCTATAAAATAAGACTCTCTCTCATTGACCTGATATTAAGTACATAGGCACTGATTTTTAAATTGTTTTTATTTAAATTTAAATTGTTTTTATTTGTTTTCACATGCAGATAATACTTATCTTCTTTACTTCAAATTTTGTTTGGTCTTTCCAGCTTTGATGTTTTTTCACATGATTCTTTTTATCTTAAAGATGGGAAAAGAAATAAATAAGAAGAGTTTATAGAATCTTACTGTGTCAAAAAGCCAGGAAGTGTTCAAGACACTATAAATAATAACAAAATCACTATAATGGGAATATAGTAGGACCACAGGAGCCCAAATCTTGAGGGTCTAAGGGTGAATTCTGGCCCAGTTTGAGAAGCAAAATGGATAAAATATGAATTATTGATGATTTCATGCTGAAATTATGGATAGTGTATTGATGTTGAAAATGACAAATTTCAATACAGAAATTATTTGCTTAGATATTCTTTCCTTAAACTAGTGAGGCACGAATCAAATGTAGAATATACATAGTGACATCCTTCCCAAGAAGATTACAAATTAAGAGCAATTCCATAGTTGAAAAATCCTAAAAATACTGCTAGCCAGACAACAGCATGAACAAGAGCACCAGGAACTCACAGTGTTGAGGTCCAGTTATCTGAGTTAATTCTCTGAAACTCCATGACTAGCAAATGAGCAAACTTCAAATGAGAGCTATTTATAGAAAACCTGAGTCATTCTTCTCTAAACTATCAGGGTCAGAAAAAAATTAGCAAAGTTGGAGAGACTGTCAGAAGGCCAAGTATACTGTACAGAAGTATCAATGTAAACCAGATGGTATCTTGGAAAAGAAAAAGGACTTTGTGTGAGAACTAAGAAATTCTGGGTATACTGCCTGTTTACTAAACAATCACCATGTTTGTTTGCTAATGTAGATTTCCTTTTCTAATGTTTGATGTTGGTAACAGTGTATAGTGGAACTTCTGGTATTTTTACAAAGTTTTAAAAAGTAAAAACAAATATTAAATATTCTTATAGAAAAATAGTGAAAAATTAAATCCCAACATCTTTTGAAAAGGAAAAAAAGATATAAGAAAAATGGGAAGTATGGTAACATGTGGACGATAATTAGCTATTGGCTATGGTAAACTCATGAGTTCCCCAAAAGTATGAGATTTTTTTCTTAATATATGAGACAGGCCAAATATTTTAAATTATTTATTTGTAAGCAGAGACACAGAGACAGAAACAGAGACAGAGAGAGTAGGTAT
This sequence comes from Zapus hudsonius, assembly GCA_004024765.1. NCBI lineage: Eukaryota > Metazoa > Chordata > Mammalia > Rodentia > Dipodidae > Zapus > Zapus hudsonius. Next base: position 21,839 of record PVHP010011879.1, read on the forward strand.
GAGTGCAGCAGTGCCTCTAGCCACTGCAAACGAACTCCAGATGCATGCACCACTTTGTGCATCTGGCTTAAGTGGCTACAGGCTAACTGAACCTGGGTCCTTAGGCTCTGGAGACAAGTGCCTTAACTACAGTAGGTGAACACTGACACATCCAGCTGTACTTGGGTTCTGAAAACCCAAACACAGGTCGTCACATTCCCACAGCAATCATTTTTCAAGCGCTTTTACCCACGAATCCATCTCCTCAGCCCTGAATCCAAACCCTGAAAACCCCATATATTCCTGAAAAGCGCTAATGAGCTGTGGGCAGGGCATGGGGGAAAGAGCAAGGTTCAAGATAAATTGCTACAAAAATCATCTAGAAGTTAGCACTTTAAAAGTAAATAAATACTTTTAAAGAAATTTTATTTCAGTACATCTCTTACTATATGTGAATTTTTTATTGCTATTTCTATTTCTATTATTGTATCAGTACCTTACCAGTAACATCCTTTTCCCTCCTAGTTTCTAAATTAACAACAACAAAAAAAAAAAACATTTAACATGCAGTAACAAGATAAAAAATGCACAACTACAATGAAACACATTGTAGAATTTTGATTAGATAGAAGAATTAAACGAGATAACTTCCTGTCCCCCTGCCTATACAGACTTTGGGGAAATCTGAAGGACAGATTCAGTTAGCAAAGCAATAGGCTTTTCTAGTCCACTGTTCCTAGTGGACCAAGGTTTTCACACATTTCAATTAGAAATTAGATTCCCTCTGTGGAGAAATGAAAAGCAATGTTACACCATCATAAAATAACAGGCTCCTCTTTTGTGGGAAGTCTGAAAAAGATTTAATTAGAATCCAAAGACCAAGAACCCCTCCAGCTTCAGAGAAGAAGGACTAATGTCATGACTTTATGACGTTTAACTGAAAAGGTGAGCTAAATGTCCCAGAATTCACCTTCTCTTATGGAACAAGGAAATTAACAGTCAATTTGTAACTCTTCCTCAAAGTCACTGGATGATGATGACTGGCTGCTGGCTGGAGGGGGTGACTGAACCTATTCTCCTATGACTACAAGGCTAGAGGACTCCACGACCAAGAATACCATGTGCAGAAGAAGACACTGGATACAACAGACAGAAAAAGAAATGTTAGGAAAGGTTTTAGTTCTCTCATGTGGGGTTGGGGGCACACTGTGTGGCATCCATTCTGCCTATGGTCTTTGTGGTTATATGATTTACATGTCCCCCATAAATTAATTTTTTCTGAATGTTAGATCCCCAGCTGATGGCAATTTTGAAATTGGAACTTTGTTGGGGTGGGCTTCTGGGTGTTATAGCCAGCATCCCCTGGCCAATGTTTGGCATACTCTCCTGATTTTGTTGTCCACTTGATGTTGGCCAGGAGGTGATGTCCATCCTCTGCTCATGCAGTCATTTTTCCTGTCATGATGGAGCTTCCCCTCAAGCCAAAATAAACCCTATCCTCCATGAGCTGCTTTTTGCCAGTGATGAGCAAGCTGACTGCAACAGTTTTCATTTTCAATTCATCCTCCATTCCTGACTTCCTGCCTGTTCACTTCAGGAAACAGACATCGAGATAAGATTCCCCTCAGCAATGTTTCAAAAAGCTCTTAAAATTTCCTAAATTCTGAACTCAAGATTTCACTCACTATTGATTCTGTCCAACATATGTCTGTCCTGACTATGTAGAGTAGTTAACTTCATGTCCCAGATATAATTACTTTCACATGCAATAATAAATATGCTCTAATGATCTAATGTTAATGACATGCAACTAATAAAATCCCAGCAGCATATTCCCCTTATAAGTCCCCAGATACTAAGGGGGTTTAAAGGCAAAGTTAAATATATTTTCCTTTCTGAGTTAAAATATGAAAGAAAATAAATTATTTTACATAGATGTTTAATTTTAAAGTCATGGATTTTTATCATGCAGGGTAGAACTGAAATTTCTTCACGTTTTCTCATCAAGGAAAAAAAATATACCTCCCCAAACCTCAGATTGTGGTTAAACTCAGTGACATGGTTGTGAAGTGGCTCATTTTAAACAAGTATTCTGATTTCTAGAAATGACAATGGTATCCCAACACTCTGGCCATCACCTGCTCTTTTGAAGCAAGTCAATCCCCAGTCTCTTAGTTTCATCCTAACATAGACTAATAAAATATTAATCATTTTTCAAGATGAACCCAGACATTTATTGGTGTCTGAGGACAGAAGGACTAATAGAAAACTCAATTTTAATCATGAATCTTTAATTTTCTGCATAGCCACTGTCCATATTCCATGTCCTGAGAGTGATTCCAACTGATGAAAATCCAACTAGAAATTCACTTTGGCTCTATGCATTAATCATACCTAGGAAAAATACTTCTGCATGAAGTGTCTTCTTTCTCAAACAATGGATTATAGATATCTACTGCATTTATTCAAAAAAGGTTTTTTCAATATGTAGCATAATCAGATACTTTGTTTTACTGACATTTCTTTTGATCTGATCCTTTCTTCTTTAAAACGTTTTTTATTAGTAACCTGCTAAATATAGATAATATATGATGATTATAATCCCCTCCCACAACTCTCCCTTTTCTTCCCTCTGAGGCCCCACCTCTATGGAATCCCTTCTTCTTTTCAACTAGTCTCTCTTCTATTTCGATATCCTATTATGCAGGTCTATTGTAGGGTAGGTAGTGCCAGCCTCTATTAGGTCATGAATATGAAAGACAGTATTTCAAAGCACTCATTCTTTTGGTCTCACGTTCTTTCTACCACTTCTTCAGCCCTGTGATGAGTTTTAAATCTCCCCAGTGCTCACAACCTTTTGAAAAGAGAATCTTCTGTAAACAAAATTGAGAGTAGCATTAATATAAGTGCATAAAAATAAGTGTTTAGAGACAATTTGATGCACATAATATGTCCATTAAGTCAGACATTAAGTTGCCCCGTTAAGGCTTATGACCTCCCCAGCTACGGGATTTTGATCTGGAATTTTGGTACCAGGCATGAACTCACACCCATGAAGTCCAATCAGAGAGAAGACATGCTACCATTTCACCAGTGGGTAAATCTAGCCTGGATGGCCAGCTGAAGAGCATATAGGGACCACTTTTGGTTATGATGACTTCTCCCCACATAGGCTGCATAGCTCTTTTCAGCACCAAGAAAGCTTATGATCAGGAAGCTTACAGCTCAGTTCCAGCTTGATTTCTCAGGAACCTGCAGCCCAAGCATGTGGTATCTCCAACAATAGGGTGTTACCATCATATTATGGTGAGAAACTACCTGCTCTGGTAATAGCTAGTGATGTTTGGGGGACATTGGGGGCTTTTTTTTTTTACCAACAACTAGCTAGAAGACATTCCCCCAGCACTTCACATGTAATGTGAGAAATATTTGATGATGATATTCTAAATTCACTCAGATATTGTTCTAGATTTAATTACCAGCCTGCTTCCTCTAGAGTGTCTTTATTTTTCCATTTCTTCATGTGTTTGGGTGTTTTGTAAGCATGTGTGTGCATGTCAATGTTTGTGACTTACAGGATACATGTAGATATTATCAAAGAGCAACTTCCTGGGGTTGGCCCTTGCCTTCATTGTGTGAAGCAGGGTTTCTAATAATTTCATTCTCCACAACATTTGCCAGGCTAGCTAGTGGGAAGTTCTGTTATAGAGTGTGATCCTTGAACTACAGTCTCATGAATGAGAAAAGATAAAATAAACGAACATTTAGACTCTAATAACAATTATCACTTTTACACATGCAAACTCCTAGTTGTAGCATATTTTTGACAGATCTCATCATCACTTCTGAGAAATTACTTGTATATACTCTACAGTTACATTGATTACAGAAAACATATATTTTATTGACATGCTCACACTGGAATTGTTTAAAAACTCTATTGCAAATTGTTAGGCTAGAAGTCAACATTCTATTAAGACTGTTAATGTAAGCAGTTTTACAAGCTCTTAGAAAAAGTACTGCCAGAAAAATTAGTAGATAAATTGTGCAAGCTAAGTTGTGTATATCTGTTGATTTGCCAGATAGCTAATTAAAATGCTTTAAAGTCATTATCTTCCTTAAAGACACATTTTGTAACTTTAAAAAATGTCATTTATCTAGCTTAAACCATACTTGTTTTGATCCACATGCACAAACAAAATCACTAAGATCATAGATTTTGCATACAAATGTAGCATGGAATAGTTAGTGTGTGTGTGTGTGTGTGTGTGTGTGTGTGTGTGTGTGTTAATCTTAGTTTAAATGGAATATCATCTATTTTGGCTAAATTTATACACTGATTTTTTAATAATACTTTGATTTTTGTTGATTGTTTTATAACTGTCTAATATGACAAATATTATTGTAAGATGTTGACTTAGATTTATTGAATTCAATATAATATGTATTCCATATACCTAATGTAACATAATGATTTCAATATCTTAAAATGTTATTTTCATGTAGTACTCACAGCAACTTTTTGAAGTAGGTATATCATTTATGCTCATTTCTGTGATTAAGTGAACATGATTAAATTTCACACAGCAAAGTAGTGGAAGATCCACAGAGTCAAGCTCAGGCTGACTATAACATATCCATCAAGTTTCAGATCCAAGATGGTGGACCTAAGCCAACTTCATCCAGCCAGGGGAAGAATCTAGATGGGGAACCCAGGCTGACTGCATCCAGCCTTATCACTTAATGATTGTTAACAATCACACTGTAATTTGATGGAAGTGGCCACAAAACATATTTTTCTGTTACTTGAAATAAATTACAAACATTATGTAAGGTCTTAATAACTTGAACAATTGGCTATTTAAACCCTATTTTCTGATAGAGCTCTACCAAAGTTAGAAAAATAGAGTATGAGATTCTTCCATCACATTTGAACCCCAGCAATGCTTTGAATTGAAGCAGGAATATCTTGTTTGGATCACAGTTGGTGATCCATGAATCTAGTCAATCCCACTAGTGCAAAGGGTTGGATATGGTTTACCCATCACAAAGCATCCTCTGTATATGGTGGTGTTGAGGTGATGAGGATCCTAAGAGCTCCATCCTTAAAAATGGACCAATGTGTTAGGGGAAAGGGTAATTGTCTGGAACTGGGTTAGTTCCTGTGAGATCAGGTTGTTGTAAAAGAATGAGCCAATTACCTCCCCACTCTTTTAATTTCATCATAACAAAGGGTCACTGTCTTTCCTGAAGTTCATGGTCTTCTGTGATATCATGACAGGTATCATTCTCTTTCCTGAAGTTCATAGTGTTCTGTGTGTATAGAACAAAACATATTGAGGCAGAGAGAGGGTTCCAGTGATAGAACAGATGGTACTACTTTTTTCAACTTTTTTCCATAGTTTGCATAACTATAGACAATAAACCATTTTAATTCCTTCCCTATCCTCCTTCATATCTCCTAACCCTCTCAATTAGTCTATTTTGTTTTGGTGTCATCTTTTACTCCACTTATGTATAGGCAATATCAGGCACTGTGAAATCTTGAATAGCAAGGCAATTGTATGTCTGGAAGCTTGTGCTGTTAAGCAGTCCTACCCTTCCTTTGATTCTTGGCAATTTTTCCACCACATCTTTCCCAATAGACCCTGAGCCTCAGGAATTGTGATAGAGATGTCCAGTGCTGAACATTCTACTGTCATTTCTTCTAAGGACTATGGTGACTTTGAGTTATCCCAGTGGTCACCATCATCTGAAAAAAAGAGAAGCTTCTCTAGCCAGAAATGAGAGTATTTAATGCCAGCACTTGGGAGGCAGAAGTAGGAGGATCACCATTGAGTTCAAGGCTACCCTGTGACTACATAGTGAAATCCAGATTAGCCTGGTTTACAGTAAGGCCTACTTTGAAAGACCAATTCAAGTGTGTATGTGTGTTATCATTTTTCTCGAAATACGTGTATATAATATTGTTTCAAAATTAATATTCATTTGAGAAGTTGTATCATCAAAGTATATTCAATGAAAATTTTATAGTACACAATCTAAATTGAATTGCAAAACAATATTGAAATTAATAATTTTGATCTCTATAATTATACATAATTTACTTTAACATAAATGGGGTTAAGTAGAAGAAATTGATTTTTTTTTCTCATTTTCTTTCATCCCTCCTTTCTTCCTTATTTGCATAATATAATAAAGAAGTTAGTAATATGAATTTTTCCCAAACAGCCAGGTGTTACTTTTGTCCAACTCTCTTGAGGAAGGATTTGTGCATATCTATCTGCACAGATAAATTTCTGGGCTGGAGTTTTGGCTAATAATAATTCCCTAGTATTTCTTAACAAAATTTCCAGATCTAAAACCACAGAGAAAAAGTACATTGCTAGACTTATGCACAAGTAAATATACAGATATTTCTATGAAATTAAGAGAAGATAAGAAAATTAATCTTGATTTTACAGTTACTTTAGTCCCAAATAATGATATTCAGTAAAAATGGTCTATGACAGTATTGTTTTTTGTTTCATGGGAAGTACAAAAAACAATACTAAGAATCCTTTGAAGGAGTGATTCTGCTTTCTAGGTTTTCAATTGCTAGTTACTTGACTTTGTAATAATGCACCTGCATACAAATAAACTCATGAAGGTGATGAATTCCTTTAGCAAAATGGCAGCATATAAAGTCAACACACCAAAATCAGTAGCCTTCCTGTATGTAAATGACATGCATACAGTAAAAAAAAATCAGTAAGACTGTCCCATTTTCAATAGCCTCAAAAAAAAAAACATACCTTGAAATAATACTAAACAAGGATGTGAAAGACTTGTATACTGAAAACATAAAAATACTGAAGAAGCAAAATTGAGGATGAGATGAGAAGATGGAAAGAGCTTCTGTGCTCCTGGGTATGTAGAATTAATATTCTGAAAATGACAATTCTTCCAAAAGCAATATACAGATTCAATAATATACAAGACCAATATAATACCAATAATAAACATAGCTTCATTATTCTTAGACATAGAAAAATTTATTTGGGATCATAGAAGGCCTCAGATATTCTTAGCAGAAGAAGCTCCTCTGAAGGTATCACTATACCTGATCTAAAGTTATACTACAAAGCTTTAGTAACAAAAACACCATGGTACTGGCATAAAACAGACAGACCAATGGAACAGAATCAAAGACCATGCTCTTAGCTCAAGTAACTATAGTTACTTGGTCTTTGACAAAAGTCCCAACAACATTCACTGGTGAAAAGATATAATCTTCAACAAATGGTGCTGGACAAATTGGATAAATACAGGTAAAAATAAATTTGAAACTAGACCCACTCCTCTCACCATGCACAAAAATCAATCCCAAATGGATCAAAGACCTCAACATAAGATCTGAAACTCTGAAAACACCCCAAAATAGGGAGAACTCTCCAAGAGATAGGAGTAGGGAAAATTTTCCAATAGCCCAGGAATTGCAACAATCACTTAACCTATGGGAGCTCATCAAGCTAAAAAGCTTCTATACAGACAAATATACCATACTCAGAGCCAATAGACCACCATCAGACTGGGAGATAATCTTTGTCAAGTATAAAATGGAGAGAGATCTAATATCTAGAACCTACTAAGAACTCAAAAAAAAGTAATAAAAACCAAATTGCTTTCTCAAAAAAAAATGGGGTACTATACTCAACTGGGAATTCACAGAGGAGGAAACACAAATGGGCATTTCTCATTTAAGAAAATGTTCATCATCCTCAATCATCATGGGAGTGATAATCAAAACAACAATGATATTCCACCTTACTCTAATCAGAATGGCAATTATTAAAAAAAAATACTAACAATAGATATTGGCAAAGATACTGAAAAAAGGAACCCTCATTCACTCTGGAGGGAATGCAAACCTGTACAACCACTATGGAAAGCAGTGTGGAGACTCCTGAAAAATATGCATATAGAGCTACCAATTGACCCAGCTATCCCGCTACTGGGATTCTAACCTCAATCAGCACAGAGACATCTGCTCAAACATGTTTATAGCAGTTGAATTCACAATATCTAAGAACTGGAATCAACCCAAATGCCCATCAATGGATGAATGGATATCACAGTTGTGTTACATATACGCTATGGAATTCTACTCAGCAGTAAGGAAAAATAACATAGTGAAATTTAAAGAAAAGTGGAAGAACTTGGAACAGATCATACTTAGGAAACTCACAAGAGAACAGAGAAACAAAAGCTGCATATTCTCCCTCGTCTGAGGTTCCTAACCTGTTTAAGCTTGAATAGTAAGCAAACCTGGCAGGTGAATTGAGACACTGACAAAAGGGATGAAAGTACTTGGGGGAGAATGGGAGGGCAGGGGGAGATATACATTAATCTAAACCAGTAATGATTCAATACTATAAAATCCTTACTTTTGCATAGTGAGCTCTCCAAAAAGCCAAGGGCATTGTCTGATAAGAAGGGCCCTGAAAGGTGTGGGAGGAAGCCTAACCCTAATACAAGTGTCTCTGGACTATAACTCCCTGTCCCATTCATTGATTATTCCCCACACTGAGCTGTTGATTGAAGAGACCAGCAAGGACCCCAAAACAAGACAGGCTTATGTCTAAGCTCTTGAATACCTACCCCAGGCAAAAAAAAAAAGACCTTATTGCTGAAGATAACACAGACTGATATCACAAAATACCAGGAGACTCTGCTGGATCAGAAAAGGTAACCAGCTCCCAGATGGTAGCCTGTGTGGTGCTGGAAGACATTACATGAGCTACCAAAGGAAATTGGCCAACAATATTTGGAGAAAGCAGAAGACATTGACATACAAGCCTATATGGGTAATCAACAGCTTGCTGATTAACTAAGAGATCTGCTTATTGGCAAGGGACTCTTATCTGGAACTGGGATTCAAGGCAAATTCTTATGTGGACAAAGAACACAGACTCCAAAGGTAAACTCCCACTCACCAGCGGTCTACAGAGAGCCTACACCCATTAGAATCTCACCAAATTAACAATGTCTGTCTCATTTAACCTATACTGATTTCACTCTCCATTGGAGATTCTGTATTTTTCAAAAGGCAGAAAGAATCTTAGACAACCCAATTCCAGGAACAAGACCTGAGATGGTGACTGACCCCCAGGCTGGAGATGAACCACTCCTAATTCATCATCTAGGGCCCAAGCGGAACCTTTGAGCAAGCGGTGAGATGAGTAAGAGAGTTACCTCCATAGCAAGTCAGATAACTTATGAAAGGGTAATGGAGACAGACACCAAGGATACCTAACATAGTCAAAAGCAGAAATCCATAGACTGTTAAGGACTCAACAGTAAAGCATACTTAAAACTCACCCACCATGACTTCAAGGATCTTTGCAGAAGAGGAAGAGGTAAGATTGTGAGAGCCATGGTGGGGGAGAATATCCAGAGATATTGTCCCTCCTTAACAACAACACTCACAAACAAAAAAACAAACAACACAAATAAAAAACCTGGCTACTGCTCACCCCTGTCCCATGGACTATTCCTACTGAGGAGGGACCTAGTAGGTTGGGGAAAGGGATGAGGGAAATGTGGGTGCCATCACAAAACTTGTATATACAATGTATTGAACTATTAACAGTAAATAAGTAAATTTTTTTGTTCCTGCATCATGTACCCTGACCACATTCATTCCTAACCTCCCTCTCCTGCATTGCTCCTTCTCTTCCAAGTCCTCCAACTTCCCAGCCCAGGTAGGCTTTGTTTCTGTCATGCATATGTATATCCGATCACCTAGGTTTCTCAAATTTGAGGAAACATGCTATATTTGTCTTTTTATTTGGCTAACTGTGAATATTATTATCTTTTGTTCCATCCATTTTCCTGTAATTTACATAATTTCATCTTTATGACTGTATAAAGCTTGTCAATATATATGAGCTATGTATGTATGTCACAATCTCATTATCTATTTTTCTATTGATAGACACCTATGCCTGTCTCCATAACTAGGCTATAGTGAAAAGTGTAGCAGTAAACATGAATGATAAGATATCTATGTGGTGTGCTGACCTAGATCCTCTGGGTATATTCCCAGAAGTGGTAAAATTGGGGCACAGCGTAGTTCTATTTTGTGTTCTTTAGAGAAACCAGCTATACTTATATCGGCTGCACTGGTTGACGTTTCCATAAGCAATGTATAAGAATTTTTTTCTCTCCCATATCATCGCCAGCATTAAATGGGGTATGCTTGTTTGTTCATTTGTTATTAATGGTAACTATCCTGAAAAAGAAGCAATTAAAACAACAATCAGTAGAGACAGAGTCATAGCTATTACCTTTGATGATGGAGTAATGAAATGCAGAAGGTAAATAATCCCACTGCATTTTTTCTCAGATAATTGGACCCTACAACAATCAACATAGTTGGTTAAAATTGAACGAGTATTTTACAAAAGCAAAAAAAAAAACTATGTATATTTTATAACCCATTACAAAAATTTCACATAATTTAGTTATATTTTCATTTATAATTATAGTATTTCCTTAGACTTTGGCATTTAATGCTAGTATGAACTGTCATTCCTATTATTTAATCTCTCTGTCCCTGACAACATCATTTCTCCTTTAACTTGATAGACTACAGAAAGGCTATAATTTGTCTAATTAAGCACTTCTTTAATCTAAGAATTCATATCATTCACTTTGAAATAAATTACCTTAATAATAGCAAATATTGTCAGGATCCCATTTTAAAATGCTGTTTTAATGAGACTTCTTTTGTATCTATGGTGGACTTTCTCATTCAGTCCTCTATTCCCAGCCTTTAATCTCTGGCATAAGGCTTTGATGATAGTGAGACACAGTGATGCTGGCAGCATTAAGTTCACACCAGCTACTTTTTAGGCACCTTCTATCTTACTTCTAACAATCATAATAGAATTTCAAAGTAAATTAAGTACTTTCGATGGTTATAAGCTAACTGTGAAATTTTGAATGGTTTGTTCTTTACAGCTTTTAAAAAAGTTTATTACAAAAGTTAAATATGCATTTTAGTGGACATTTTTGTTCCATTAATTTCTCTTAAAAACCATGACCACTTTAGTCTGCTTTTGTTCTTATAAATTATTTTTAAGGAAAGCAGCTCCTGTAGTCTAGGTTGTCCTGGAACTCCCTCTGTAACCCAGGCTGGTTTGAACTCCTGCCCCTCCAACCTGCATTTTGAGGTGCTGAGTGCCTTCCCCATCTTGCCCAGATTTAAACTCTGGTTTATCAACTCTGATATTAATTTATCAATATATGAAGCATTTTTTATCTTAATGAAGTACCTGACTCATGAATGTCATATTACTTCATTCCATTCAACTAGTATGTATATATAGTTTATATATTTATTTATCAAGACAGTATGTTGCTTGATAGCACAGATTGGCCTGGAGCTCTTTATCACCTGCCTCGATTTCCCCTGTCCTGAGATCACCAGTGCAATCTGTCATTTTAGGCTCCATTACTGATTCCATCTGCTAATTCTCTGATGTGTTTGTTTCCTCTTGGACTTTTTACTTAGACTTCCACACACAGTTGTATCCCTGAAACACTGTCCTCTGAGGTCTCTTCTCATGCTACCTAAATCACAGGTATGTGTGTACAGACTCATGCCAATATACATCAGTGCTCTTTCTCTTTTCTTTTTATTTAATTATTTATTTGTGTGTGAGAGAGAGTGAAAGAGAGAGGAGGGGAGAATGGAAATCTCATGGCTTCTCACTGAGAACGAACTCTACACCCATGTGCTACCTCATGCACCTGGCTTTAAATGGGGTCTGGGGAGTCAAACCTGGGTCCTTGGGCTTTGAGACCATGCTCCATGGCTACCAAGCCATTTCTTTAGCTCTAGTTTCTCATTTCTTGCCTGCTGCACATTTCAGCTCCACGTGCTTCTAGCCTTTGAGGTCCTGTGTGTGTGTGTGGCTTACTGAACAAATCACTTAGCCAGCCTGAATGAATGAGTGAACTTTTTATTTCCTTTTTAAAATGTTTGACACAGAGTCTGACCTCAGTTTGGCTTGGAACTCTTTATGTATCCCAGATTGGTCTTTCAAACCCCTGATTCTCTTCCTTCCATTTCTCAAATGCTGGTCTTACATTTTGTGCTACCACACAGGTCTTCAAAGGTGAATTTTCATAAATTTCTATTGGAATTTTAACTCCAAATTGGACAGGAGATTATATCTCAACATCTAAACTAGTTTATTATCCCAACTCTTTCCAAAAGAAACAACCCCTTTCCATTATTCCCCCAATTTTGTAACTTTACTTCCTGCTCTCTGTTATGACAGCATTTCCCGTTTCAAAGTCAGAGGGAAGGCTTTTGTTCAAAATTGCTTTGAAATATGTGTGTGTAATATTATACTGCTTCATCAGAATTTGAAATATGCTTGAAACAAAGCTAAAAAATGCCTGAAATCCATGTAATCTACTATATCTTCTATTGTCCATGTCTAGAATTTTGACACAGAGTAATTACTTCAAAGATTGATATTTATGTATTTGTGAGTTATTTCACTTACATGATATAGTGTTTTGAAGCAACACTGGAAGAAAAAGTTAAGAATGTTAGACATTGTTGAATCTGTATGAAATTAGTGTTGCCACATAATAATTCCCAAATTATACATAGAAATGTGTTAAAAGCAAACCATTATTGTTACTATAAAAGATGACAAATAACATATATAATATACTAGGGAGAGAGCCTTAGTTCCACAAGATGCTATGTTAACACATATGATCTCAAAATATAGTACCTTGACATTACCTTGTAACACTTGGTTACCCAAGACTATCTATCTGACCTATACATATTTTGCTCTTGAGAGCTATTTGTACCTGAAAACTCACTTAATTTCTACCAATGAATTAAATACCTTATTGATAAAATCAAAATAGCCATTATAAACATCAAGACTGTTTTCTAGTTTTTAAACTAATGCAGCACATGATAAAATCAGTGGAATTTTATGGATCTGTAAAGAAAAATGAATTGGACACTTTATTCCATATTCTACTTGTTAACAAATGCCTGACAGGAAGCAGTGAGAATTTATTCTGGCTTATTGTTTTAAGGAACATATTCCATCATACCTGTGAAGGCAGAAGCTGAGACACATGGTCACGTTGCATCCAGGGTCAGTAAACAGAGCAAAAGAGGACATGGAACCAAGCTTTAAATCCTCAAGTCTCTAGCCCCACCCACCTACTTCTTTCAGCATGGATCCACCTCCTAACAGATCCACAACCAAGCCAAAGAGCTACGCTCCTGGGAGCATGGAGGATATTTCACATTCAAAACAGAAAATCTTACCCATTGGAGAAAAGAGATTGACTAGAAATCACTGGGTTAAGCAAATAAGCCAAAGTCAGGAAAACTAATGATGAAGGCATTACTTCCATGCGAAGAGCCTAGATTTAAGATTATAGATGCCTGTATATGTAAGCATTTGTATGTAGGCCATGCAGCTATAAAGGAGCCCATGAAAGGGGAACTAGAAATCATAAAAGAAGGGTAAGGGAAGTTACGTGATATGAACGGAGACCAGACTTTCTGTGGGAAGGAAGCGAACCATCCAGAAGGAATCAGGAGACACAGAGGAAATTGAGCAACAATGGATGAGAACAAAGTATAATGAACACATATGTTGGAAAATGACATTGAAACCCATTACATTTTTTAGAGTAAAAAAAAAATTAAAAATGAAAGAGTGGCTGGAGTCTGCTCAGGGGTTCAAGACCCTGGCTCACAAGCCTTCAGCACTCATGAAAGTCAAATGAAAGTGATAAAAACCACATTGTTTTAATCCCAACTTTCCTAAAACAATGAGAAACAAACCCAGGAGAATCTGGACGTTTACAGATCAGGTAGCCTGGGCACAAAGCAAACAAACAAGCAAACAAAAAATCGCAAGGGAGACCCTCTCCCCAGCAATTAGAAGGAGAGGACAACATTGAGGTTGTCCTCTGACCTTCCTTCACACAAGCAAAGAGTAAGCCACACACACACACACACACACACACACACACACACACACATACACACACACACACACACACAGAGAGAGAGAGAGACAGCAATAAATATGAAAAAAATATATAGCTAGCTATAGACATACGACATGATAAATAGTGCAATGGAGTTCCATTGTAGTGGCTAGAGGCCAAGGCAGCCCATTCTCATGTTTTCCTCTCTCCCCTGCATAGGAATGAAGCAAGCAAGCAGAATTCCCACAGGAGGATGCAGAAGGGGGCTGGCCTTCTCTAATGGAGCTCAGGGAGTGGGGTGCCTGGCTTTCTCACAGCCTGGGATTACAGAAAAAAGGTCACATGTATATGTAAAGACACACTTCAAAAAATAATAAATAAAATGAAGAAAAGAGAATTGGGTGGAGTGCAGAGTTTGCCTGTGGTTGGAGGCATAGGAGTGGGTGGCGGGCATGACTGTCTGTGGTCCCTCACATGGGGTGGGTTCCATACTGTCACTATGCAACTCAAGTCTACTGCTCAAATCAGATGTCTGCCTTCAGATCTCTGGGCGGTCCTGAATCAAAGTTGGAAGCTCTTTTGAGGCCTTTTGCAGGCCAGGAATCAGGGTACACTACCTGGACCCTGGCTCTGGGATTGGACAGTGAACTGGGCAGAGAGGGTCCTTTGCTTCTAGGGTTGTATATATTACAACTTTTGTAGAATTTCCACAGAGGCTGCACCACTTTATTTTTCTGCCATCACTATACGAGATTTCAGTTACTTCACATTTTTGACAAATTTTGCAGCTTTTTATTTCTTTTTCTTGTTATAATATTTTATTTATTTGAGAGAGTAAGATAAAGAGGCAGAGAGAGACAGAGAGACAGAGACAGAGAATGGGCATGCCAGGGCCTGTAGCCACTACAAACGCATTCCAGACACATGTGCCACCTTGTGCATCTGGCTTTATGTGGGTCCTGGTGAATGGAACTTGGGTTCTTCTGTTTTGCAGGCAAATGCCTTAACCTCTGAGCCATGAGTTCCAAGCCACCTTGAGACTACACAGGAAAACTACCCCACTGTGAGCAGTAGTATGCACCATGTACACATGAAGCTTGCTACAGGTTGGAGTGGGGTCCCAGGTTCCCCAGAGGGTTCTAGGTACACTGTTTAGAATGAGGGAGTTTTACTGCTAAAGCCAAACTGTGTTCTGGGCAGATAAACTATTCCCTATGTATGTCTGTCTCATTCTGAACTAGAGCTAAAATAATCCTTAGAGATTAAGTTTTTTTCCATCACGTATCTAATCATAGAAATTATAATTGTAATTAATAAAGTGTATTTTCATTAATTTATTTTTAATTATGTTTATTAGTGTAATTTTTTTTCAAGGCACAAGGGAAGAAGGGATAAAAGAAGGTAATGGGAATGGAATAAAATAACATTATGGTTAACGGATATTGTGTACATTTATGAAACTGATGATTAAAAAGTTGTTTACAGGGGGCTGGAGAGATTGCTCAGTGGTTAAGGTGCTTGCCAGCAAAACCTAACAACCTGGGTTCCATTCCCCAGTACCAATATAAAGCCAGATGCACAAAGTCGTGAATGCATGTGGGGTTTGTTTGCAGTGGCTGGAGGTGTGGAATACCCATTCTCATTCTCTCTCTCTCTCTCTCTCTCTCTCTCTCTCTCTCTCTCTCTCTCTCTCTCTCTCTCTCTCTCTCTCCCAGCAAATAAATCAATAAAATTTTTTAAAAGTTATAAAAGGGCTGGTGATATTGCTCAGTGCTTAAGGTGCTTGCCTCCAGTGATTAAGGACCAGTTTTCAATTCCCCAGGACACACATAAGCCAGATGCACAACATCTTGTGCATGTGTCTGGAGATCCTTTGCAGTTGCTGGAAGCCCTGGTGTGCCCATTCTCTCCATTCTCTCTCTCTCTCTCTCTGTCTCTCTCTCTTTCTCTCTCTATATGTATATTTCTGCTTGAAAATAAATAAATAAAATATTTTTTGAAAATTTAAATGAAAATTAGATATTTGTCTCTTTGGTTGAACTTATTCCTATTTTTTTATTCTTGTGAATGCTATTATAAAAATAACTATTGTCTTAATTTTCTTTAATATTAGTGATATTGTTCCCTTATGAATTTTTGAAAAACATCTGTATTTTGTTATACTATTTACAAATATAATTTTGCTCTGTGCTTTTAACTCTTATCTTTATTATCTCTTTCCATTAAACATTCCATGAAAATGATAAATAGCAATGGTGAAAATGGACATTCTTGTCTTGTTTCTGATTTCACTGGGACTGTTTTAAAACCACAAATTTACCTTTGGCATCTAATAAGTAATGATTATCATTCTGATGGTGATTTATTATTTATGTTATTCAGGGGCTGTCATTACTTTCATGTGGTTAGAGAAAACACTCAAGCAAAAGCAACTGATGGGAAAAAATGGTTTATCTTGACATATAACCTTGAGGGGAAGGAAGCTTTATAACAGGAATAAAAGGATGGCAGAGAACAGGCTGGGCATCATCTCCTGACACAGCAGGTGGAAAACAGCAGTAAGAGAGTTGGCTGAACTCTGGCAAGAAGTACCTGGCTATAACACCCCAAAACATACCCAAAACAACGCAGCTCTAGGAGGGCTTCACTTCACAAATTGACACCAGGTGGGGACCAAACAATCAAAATTCATGCATTTATGAGGGACATCTGAATCAAATCTCCACAGAAGCTCTTTGACATATTGCTTTAAAATAAACAATTTTTGTGCTAGATAGTCTGCTTATTTTTTTCTTTTTTTCCATATTTTACCAATATATTTCAATTTACTCATACTGCATTATGTTGAATCACTTTGACGTTACTTGGATAAATCATACTTTTGTTTCATATATCCTTTTTTAACATTTAACATTATTCTCCTCTTTTGTGAGAGTTTAGAATGGATTGTTTCAATCCCTCTTTAGGTTTTTGACAGCTTTCACCCATGAAGCTGCCCGGTCCTAGATTTTCTGTGTTGCCACTGGTTATCACTAAGCCCTTGTTTTCCTTTATTATCCCTTAAAATACTTGGAATTTTTTTATTACTTTTTTAAAAATTTATTGTCCATAATGAGTTACAACATTTAGTGGGCAAACAATGAGTTGTTATCGCCAATTCCCTGCTGCCCTCCCCTCCCCCCTCCACTGGATAACATCCTCCATGAGCTGTCTGGATCAGTCCTTGTGACAGGGGACCATGGATAGCCTAGTATTCAGCCAGGTTCTCCTCGCCATGCCTCTGGATAATCTCCCCCACCACGGCTCTTACAATCTTTCCGCCCCCTCTTCCGCATAGTTCCCTGAGTCGTGGTGGATGAGTATTAAGGCTGCTTTAAGGTTGTGAGTTTAGGGGTCTTCGTGTCGAAATCGTTGGTTTCTGTCTCACTGGCTTATCCTGTGTTGATTCAATGGCTGTGGCGTGTCTGCTAGTCAGCCATCTTGAGCCGGAAGCCTTGGAATTATTTTTAGCAAAAGACAAAAAGTATAATGAAGACATATGATGGAAAATGACAACATATTATTATGATTATGATTTTATGATATTTTTTGGTTTTTATGATTTTTTCTTATCTGTTACCTGAAATTATGACCTCCATTTGAGTAAAAGTAATTTGATGCATTGAGCTTATAAAAAATGCAAAAAGCTAGGCAATAATAAGTATACTATTATTAAAATAGATATAAGGTATTCATTTGAATCTTAATTTCCTATAAGAAAACTGAGTCAATTATTTAAAATATTACAGAGAAAATTGTTATAATTTTTACCTGAAATTAAATGAGTTAATTCAAACATATATAGCCCCCATTGGGTACTGAACATAAAAAAAATCACATGTAACAGTCACTTAGTTATGTTTAGGTTCTCATCTCTTAACACTGGAACATGATAAAAGTTACACACAGATACATTTTGAATGAATGACAATGTTATAATAGTTGCCACATCTTTTATTTATTAGAGAAAGACTAAGAAAAAGAAAGATCTGATCATTATTTAAGAATTAACATGGCCCAAATGTCTCATTATAATTTTTTATGTCAGATATTATTCTTTCATGATAACACATGCCCAACTAATTCAACAGCCATTTTTTTAAAGTGCCCTACTGGTATTTATGTCAGATCTATTCTTTTTTGGTTGTTTGTTTGTATATCAAGATACATACAATATGTATGACCTTGATCTTCTATTTATTTCAGGCTAACCTCAAATATGTAATCCTCCTGCCTCAGTCTCCAGAGTGCTGATATTACAGACATACACTAATACACAAGGGTAGGAAAAAAACAATGTCTGATACAATGAATTTGATACTTTAATTTTTACTGAGAAAACAAATTCCTCACAATTAAAACAACTTTTCTGCATCGTACATGTATGTAATGGCACACAGGTTAGAACATAGGTGAATGAAGAACTTGAAATAATGGTGTTAACTGTGGTTTTTGTTTCTTTTCTTTTATTTATTTTTAATATTCTATTAATGCTAATTTACTTATTAGTGGTTTCTATATGGTGGGCACTGACTTATTTAAATATATTCCTTTGTATCTGGTAGCAATTGTTAAATTTTGTTGTCAACTTGACCTTTTTAGTAATCTTGGTGGGTCTCTGAGGATGTTCTCAGGAAGGCAGTCCTCTCAGTAGGGGGCAGGATGTAAGACGCTAGAAATAATCTTTCCTTCCTGCGAGGGCAGTGCATGAAGGAAATTTCAGAAACTCAGGGAATAAACAAGACCCCAAACTAAAGATATATACAGAGCAAGGAATTCTTTCCTGGGCCCCTGCCTGTTTTTCTTGTGTGTATGATGTTGGTCATAGGTTTCTCTGTCTGCTTTGACCTGTGAAACGGGGCCAGCCTCTTTCACCATTATAGAATTTCCCCTGGATCTGTAAATCCTTTCCTCCCATAAATTGTGTCTGGTTTGGAGATTCATCCCAGTGGCGTGTGGCTGACTTCGACACTGGGTATGGTAGAGAATTTTTTTAAATGATGTATTACAGCCAAACAGAGAGTTAAAAATGCCTAATATGTATGTAAAGAAAAGTCAGAGACAGGAGCATGTCCTTCTGTGGCTCTGTTGGGGTTATCCTAGAAGAACCTGACTCTAAGGATAAAAGAAGTGAGGCAAGAGCTTTCAAAGGTGACATACAGTATCTGCTCACCCAGGCCCTGTGAACACTATTAAACTTACGTTTTGGTCAAACGTTTCCTCAGAGCTTCCCAGAAGAATGAAGTAGGTAGGAAGAAAGCCATTTTCTCAGTTTTTGAAAAGTCTACTTTGAATAGGAAAGACGGTATGTTAAGGGAGCCCTCCAATATGTGTAAGAAGGAAATTGCCTGTCTCAAGTGAACTTTATTTTCCAAAAATGTTGATTGGATGGCTATGGCTGTGGGTCCCTTGTTCATCCAATCATTCTCTGTGGGGTTCCATATGAATCCTCCCCCGTATGACTGTGGTGGCTCATCTCATGCCAGGATCTCAGCTTTCTGCCTGCAGTCAGTTGGTAGGGTTATATGAGTCACAGCTCCCTCGCTGTATCCTGAAAAATACAAACACAATCTCCATCGGAGAATGAGGTCAGTATCTGTTAACAAATATACAACTATCTGGATTACTTAGCTTCTATTTTTAAAAGCCTCCCCGGCAGTCACTTGCATAGTACATCTTTTCTTGGTAGCCCAAGAGTATGTGATCCATTGCATATCGCCCTGAATCCCCGGTTCCAATCAAGGGTTCCCCCTCACTGAGTGGGATATTTAATAGCTGTTGATTGTCTCCCCCAGGCTCAGGCTCCTCCATTGCACACATGCTCCTTTCTTGGTTTCCTTTTCTCTCCCAGAAGGAGGTGTGGTCAGCCTACTCATGGCCTCAGACTGTGTTTCATGTCAGTGGTCTGTTTACACCAGCTGTCGTTGTTCAGCTTCCCCTGGCAGCTTGTGTAGTGTCTTCCAGTACTGCACTAACTGCCATCTGGGGGCTGGTTACCATTCCAGACCTCGTAGAGTCTCTCAATGCTGAACGATCGTATTCTGTGGTTTATTCAGCAACAGGGTTTTGCCTCAGGCCTGGGGAGAGCATTCAAGAGCCTTGACAGAATTCTGTCTTGTTTTTGTAACCTCATGGGTCACTTTGGTCAACAGCTTAGTGAGGGAAGGAACCAGTGGCCGGGACCTGGGGCTGTCAGACTGCTCAATTGTTCAGACTTAGACATTCTCCCCTACTACTCATGGCCCCTCTTACCAGTTGACACCCACTACTTACTCTTTAGTTTACAGTATGCTCGCGAGAATTGTATGTTTTTGAACCTAATTTGGTTTGGCCTCATGTTTGAGCCATTTCCCTCCCCCCTTCCCTTACCCCACTCTTATACCTTCTCAGTTCTTTCTACTAGTCTGGATAAAGAAAACGGTTATCCTGGCTAAGGGCCGCATATGAGGGAATGTATGCGGTGTTCCATTCTCTGTTCTTTTGAGTGTTTGCTTAGTAATATCTGCTCTGTAAGAAAGTAGTTGTTGAAGTCAGCTTCTTGTTTCTGGGACAAACGCCCAACCAGAAAGAGCTTCCTAAAAGGGTTTATTTTAAGCTTAGAAATTCCAGGGGAACACCATCATTGGTGGAAGAAGCTCGCTCCTCAGATCCAGGCAGAGAGAAATGAGGGCAGCAAGCAGCACGCACCAACATCCCACAAGTACCAACAGCCAGAGCTCAAGACTACCCCTTTCATACCTTAGGGCACGACTCAAGATCTACTCCCAATCACACCTTAGTGCTGGACTTTAAGATCTGACCCCAATGTCACCTCCTGTACCCTGCTGTACCCTGAATACTTGTGGGACCCTGCCAAGAGGCACAGAGGATATAGGATTATTTGCTGAGAGTGGGTGTCCCATTGTCTCCTTCTGTTAAAGGAAGTCAAGGCTGGCCTGAGATCCCAGATTATCTCAAGCATATCCTGGACCCTCCAGCCCTCCAGGCAGGCCACAGCGAGCCCTGAGATAAGCAGACAATTCAAGGCCTAAACTCACTCCAACTCTAATAACAAACCTGGACAATAAAAGTCTAAAGGTTACAGTTCTTCTACAGCCATCACCATCCTATACATATCTAGAGTCACATAGAAAGATCCCCGAACTTCTCTATGCAAACTAGGCATCCACAGGATACTGGCCCCTGCCAATCCATTCATGAGATGTCCAGACCACCCTGCTCCTACCAATCCCCTTGTTGATACCCCTGCCTCTGATTTTTCCTCTGGCTTCTCCTCTAAATAAATGGCCTTTATAATACAACAAACAATCTGTCCTCTGCGACTGCATTCCAAGAGTTATTTCAAGAATCTGTTCACCCAGCTCCGTGTACAAACAGGGAGTTGATGCGCACTGAAACTCCCCAACCAAGCCATGGAATGACAAAAACTCAAGCTACAAATTCAATGTGAATCTATGGGGCCATATATTAAAACCACCACCACAGTAGTGTTGTGCATGGGAAGCTATATAAAGCAATAGCAAAAAGATAACTTTTTTACAGTCATAAATTTGTGAGTGGATAGCCTTAGAAGGATATCTTCCTACTAAGGCACTCTGGTTTTAGATTACCTAAAAATGTGAACCAAAATTATCAAACACTGCCCCATAGAGATATAAAGAAAAGATGTGTTAATTAAATACCAAAAAATGAAAGAACAAAAATGAATAAACTGTAACAAATGGAAAAAGTCTGCAATTTTGCTGACTCACCACTACAAGGGGAAATTTAGGAATGACAACAAAAATGAGAGATAGGGTGCACATTTAGCTATACATATATAAACACATAATGTAGTCCATCAAATTTTAAATAAAATCACTATGGGTATCTAAACCTTGGAAAGTACACTTAATTTTTTGGGGGGTTACTATAAAATTAGTATTACTGATTTAAGCAGTTACTTATTTGGGGACTGAAATTTGAACAATGGGTCTTACAAAGTATGCATACCTCTACTAAGGTACGATCTCAACCCTCATTAAATTTTTTTAAATTTTCTTATAATAAAGTTACACATAAGGGACTATCATTTCCTTGAGACAGGATCTCTCACTAATTCTGCTAGACAAGAAAGCTCTGGAACATTGGCAATTATCTTGTCTCTGTTTCCCCAGGGTTGGGATTACAGATGCACACCACCATGCTTGGCTTTTATTTTTTAATATGGATGCTGGGAATTCAAATTGGTTCACATGTTTTCATAGTAAGCTCTTTACC
>PVHP010011880.1:0-44197 GCA_004024765.1 Zapus hudsonius
ATGTGGTTTTTGTGGTTCATCCGATTAATGTGATGTATTACATTTATTGACTTGTGTATCTTGAACAGTCCCTGCTTCTCTGGGATAAAACCAACTTGGTCAGGGTGGATAATATTTTTGATGTAGTGTTGTATCCGGTTTGCTAGGACTTTTTCAGGATTTTTGCATCTAAGTTCATCAGAGATATGGGTCTGTAGTTTTCTTTTCTTGTTGCATCCTTGCCTGGTTTGGGGATTAGGGCAATGTTAGCTTCATAGAAGGTGTTTGGAAGCCTTCCCTCTTTTTCTATGCTTCTAACAAGCTTCAGAAAGAGTGGTTTCATCTCTGTGATGAAGGCTTGATAGAATTCAGCTGAGAAACCATCTGGTCCTGGGCTTTTCCTTTTGGGAAGGTTTTTTTTTATTACATCTTCAATCTCTGTGGATGTGATAGATTTGTTTACTGCTTTTATCTGCTCTGGGTTAATCTTTGGCAGTTGGTAGGTGTCCAAAAATTTATCCATTTCTTCCAGGTTCTCTAATTTTGTGGAGTAGAGGTTTTGGAAGTATGAACTGATGATTCTTCCAATGTCTTAGGGATCTGTGTGATCTCACCATTGTCCTTTCTGATTTTATTGATTCAGGCTTTCTCATTTCTTCATTTGATTAGATTGGCCAGGGGTTTGTCAATCTTATTAACTTTTTTGAAGAACCAACTCTTTGATTTATCTATTTTTTAAAATCATTTTCTTTATTTCCAACTCATTAATCTCAGCTCTGATTTTAATTATTTCCTTTCGTCTTGCACTCCTCGGGTTAGCTTTTTCCGTCTGTTCCAATGATATTAGGTGGGTGGTTAGGCGATTGATTTGAGACCTCTCTGTCTTTGATATGAAAACATTTAGCGCAATGAACTTTCCCCTCAGGACTGCCTTCATTGTGTCCCACAAGTTCTGATAAGATGTGTTATCGTCATCATTTATAACTAGAAAATTCTGAATTTCCTGTTTTATTTCTTGGATGACCCAATCAATTTTTAGGAGCGAATTACTCAGGCGCCAGTACTTTGTGTATTTTCTGGATCCTGTTTCATTCTTAATTTCTACCTTCAATGCACTATGGTCTGATATGATGCAAGGAACTACATCAATCTTCCTGAATTTGCTTAGGGAAGATTTGTGTCCTAAGATGTGATCAATTTTAGAAAAAGTCCCATGCGCTGCTGAGAAGAATGTATATTCTGTGTCTTTGGGGTAGAATGTTCTGTAAATATCTGTTATCCCCATCTGGTCAATGGTGTTATTAAGCTCCGTTATGTCCCCGCTGATCTGTCTAGAGCTGATAGAGGTGTATTAAAGTCTCCTACTATGATGGAATTAGAGTGTATTTCTGCTGTATTTTTTAGTAGGGTTTCCTTTATGAACTGTGTTGCACCCAAATTTGGTACATATATGTTAATGATGGTGATATCTTCCTGCTGGATCATTCCTTTGATGAGTATGAAGTGACCATCATTGTCCTTTTTAATTGATTTTGGTGTAAAGTCTATTTTTCCAGAGATTAATGTAGCCACACCTGCTTGCTTTTTACTTCCACATGCCTGGTAAACTGTTTTCCATCCTTTTACTCTAAGAAGATTGTTGTCTTTAGAATTAAAGTGCGTTTCTTGAAGGCAGCAGATGGAAGGGTCCATTTTTCTGATCCACCCTGCAAGTCTGTGTCATTTTATAGGGGAGTTAAGTCCATTTATATTCAGTGATATAACTGTGAGGTTTGCTTTAAGCCCTGCCATGATGAAGGGTTAATGGGGGTTGTCGTCTGTGCTACTGTTATTAGTGCCCTGTGATTGTCATGTATTCTTCTGAGGTAGATTTCTTGTTTCTTCTGTGTGGGATATCTCTTGCAGGATCTTCTGAAATTTTGGCTTTGTTTTAAAATAGTCGTAGAGCTGTTTTACTTCATGGAACACTTTCACTTCTCCATCTATTATGAGGGATAGCTTTGCTGGGTACAGTAGTCTCGGTTGAAAGCCATACTTCTTTAGGCTCTGAAAAACATTATTTCAAGCCCTTCTGGCTTTCATGGTTTCTAATGAGAAGTCTGAGGTAAGTCTAATGGCTTTTCCTTTATAAATTACCATTTGCTTTTCTCTAGCAGCTTTGAGTATTTTCTATGTTAGGCCTCTTAATTAAAATATGTCTTGGGGAATTCCTCTTCATGTCCTGTCTGTTAGGAGTCCTCTGGGCCCCTTGAAAGTTGAGTGGGCTTTATCTTGTTAGATAGGGAAAGTTTTCTTGAAGAATTCTGTTGAAGATATTTCCTATGCCCTTAGCCTGGGCTTCTTCTTCCTCTGGGATCCCCATGATTCTAATATTGGGCCTCTTTATGGTATCTCATAGACCCCCCAAATTTTTCTCACTTGACTTCTTCTTGAATTTATTGAAACCTATGACATCTTTATTAATTCCTTTTGTCTTATCCTCAACGTCTGAGAGTCTGTCCTCCAGATTGTCAACTCTGGGACTGATTGATTCAAGGGTGGTTTTTATCAACTCCATTTCATTTTTGGTTTCTGCTATAATTTTGTTTATAGTCTCTAAATCTTTTGTGAGATCCAATTTCCATTCTATTTTTATTTTTGCTTGGGAATCCTGAAAATCATTCCTAAGTTTTCTGAAGTCCTCATCAAATTTAATCAATTGGTTGTCTAACTCTTCCCTTAGTTGACTTATCTTCAATTCACTTAATGTGTTTCTGAATTCATTCATATTTCTCTCCATTAAATTCAATCTGGAGTCTATGCTTGAGTTGGTAAGCTTCATATCATTCATGTCTTTTCTCATAATTTCCTTATCAGCCATTAACTGCTTCATGTTTGCATTGCAGTTGTGGTCAGGAGTCATATTCTCTCTTTGGGATTGTATATTTTCTGCCTCTACTTCTTTGCCACTTTCCTGCTCCATAATGGGACTAGGGGCCCTGTGTTGGGGACTTCCGTCTTTGATTTCTGTGGGTTTTTTTCATTGTTTTCTGTCCATGTCCAGGTAGGGGAGTGGGACTCAGGCACCCTGGGGAGTGCTATTCAGCCCACTTTACTTCCAATGGAATGATCACCAGGTTTGTTCTTAAACAGAGGTCTTTCCTGTTAGGGAGTTCTGTCCCCAGACAGGTTTATATCTTTACCTGTCTGGATCCCTCTGTATGTGACTGTTTAGTCTTAAATCCACCTCATAGGCCCCTCTCCCCGATTGGCATGCTACAGTAGAAACAGCCCCAGCACCCCAAATTATAGTGCCCAGTGTCTTCCCACCTGGCAGTGGCGTGTGATTCCTGGTACTCGCGGAGACCGCTTGTGCCCTCTTGGCAGGTACCTGCCTGAACCGGCCTCTGCCAAGGTTCCCAGGTATCTGCCTCAGGTCTGGCCCTGGAACCAAGCTAGGTCAGTTTGCCCAAGGATCACATCTGCCTGTGTATGTGTGTGTGTGTGGGGGGGTCGTGGAGAGAAGTGTGCCAGAGGATCAGGTGCTGGAGGGAGGGGGCCGCGAGGGAAAGGTGCTCAGCAGCGGGTGGTGCGGAACCGCCCAGGAGACTACAATGGTGGGAGCTTGGGGTGGGGGATGGGTCGGCTCTTGGCTCCTCTATGGAGCCGAGAGCCGCTGGGGAACCCTGTCTGCGCTGGCACAGGAGCTGGAGGGAGGGAGGGTCTGGGTTCAGGCCCGGCTGGGGTCCAGGGTTTGGATCCCAGCTGGAAACCCTGGATCCCAGCTGGAAAATCAAACCTTTACGGAGAGAGTCCTGGCGATGCTGCTACTCGTCCACCATCTTGCTCTGCCCCCTGAAGAACCATTCTTAAGGCACAAGAACTAAAACCCACCATAATGCTTTGAGTAAAACAATAGCAGCAAACCACAAGCTGTTAAATAATGAAATATATAATAAAGATTTCAATACTACATAAGAGAATGATAGAAATTTTTGAAAACTATAATTAGCATTTAGAATATATGGAATATAGATAATAGTATATAGAACACTCCCAAATAATATAAAAAGACACATGGGACAATAAAAATTGGAAAGTTATATGAATGTGCAACTTACAAAAAATTCAATGGCCAATCAATAATGAAAAGATAATCAACCATAGTAATTACAAATTAAACTGCAAGATAACCACTGCCTATACCCATCCATTCCCTCACTCATCAGACTGGCAAAAAATGTTTGAAAACTTCAAGTCTTGGAGAGATGGACTAGGAATGTGAGAACACTGCTGGTGGGAGGATTTTAGAGTACTGGTGAGGTCAGGTGGGGGAATTTTTGGTATACAGTATTTTATTTATAATCTGCATATCCTATAACCAACACTTCTGACCATGGATATTTCCTGTAGAGGAAACCTAGCTCCAGTGCACAAGGACACATGTGTGAGAATGCTTCTTCACACAGTGAGACACAGAAAAAGGATTACTCATATGAGGATGGCCAATGAGGTGTGGAGCATTCAGTATGAACTAAAGGTGTCAACACGGAAATTTCTCTAAAGCACTTGAAGAATAGTGACATATTATAGTAAGGTCAAATAACACTAGAAAGAAAAATGGTCTGTGTGGAAAAATGTGCAGAAGATACCTGCTGTAGTATCTGTATCAGTGCATCATTGCTCTGCCACAGTACTTAACACAAGGAAAAGTGGTAATAACAGCTTCATTTCTTCCCCTTCATTTCTTGTTCATCCCTTTATTTCTAGATTTCAATAATCATTTGCTATTAACTGAGCCCTTGCTCTAAGGTATGTGAGTGACATGGCTACAATCACATCAGGAATAGCCTCTGCTTTCTAAGGGTATCCAAGTTAACTTGATAGCTTAAAAAAATCAAAGAGGTAAGTACCTCATATGGTCTGTAGTGTTTCAAGAGAGGCAGGATGGCCGACAGGCACATGAGAAGGGCACCAACCCAGATTGGAACAAAGAGAATGAAAGAGACTTTGGGGGTGTGATACCACACCTTCAAAGTGTAGTAGGACTGGGGATTTTGTAAAGCAGCAAAGAGGTGGTTTCATGTGATTGTTTGTGGGTAAAGCTGGGGGTTATGGGTAGTATCTGCAGAGCCAGAGAGGGAAAGGAGGTGTTTAGACTTGGAGAACAGCAGAAATGAGGGCTGAAGAGTTTATAAAATTCACACACAAAAGACCAAATATGACCCAAGTAAGTGGGTTGATGTTTTGTATTCATAGAAAATAAGCTCCAATACAGCAAGATATCAGTCAGCTTCTTGTTAATCTATGAATTCAGTGTGATCCCAGTCAGCATCTCTATAGTATTCTTTGTGGACACAGACAAGGCTGATATAAAAATTTACTTGCAAAAATAAGAGCTAGCCTAGCCCAAACAATTTAAAAAGAAAAATGTTGGAAGACTCACATTACTCAATTTCAGAACATGGGCAAGGCCATACAAGATTTGCGGAAAGAAAGACACATGTCAATGTAGCATAAAGCAGACACCTGATTTTTCACATATGTATAGTGACACTCTAGGAGAAAGGACAGATTTTTCAACAAATGTTGTAGGACCAAATGGACAAGAATTACACTAAAATAACTTCAACATACATTTCACAACACATGTAAAATTAACTGTAAATAGGCCATATTTTACAGGAATGTCTATTCGTATATCCAAGCATGAGCATGTACATATGATGTTCTTGAGGTTGTGCATGCATCCATGGGAGTTTGAACATATGCTTAAAGGTATGTATGTGTGAACTTCTGTGTTTAAGTGTGAGTGCTCAGGCTGATTATGGGTGAAGACAACACAATTTGCATGTGCATGCATATTTATACACATGCACATTAATATACTGTATATTTTTACAAGTGTGTCTGTCTGAATGTGTATTAACTAAGTGAATCAGTAGCTAAGGGCGTCCAAGGGACTTTTGAGAAGAAGTTCAGTAGGCTGGACATTTACCCTTGATGTTTCTAGCCTACATATGGCAAGTAGAATTAAGAGAGTGGGTATAGCTCTTCCTTATTATTTGCAGTATAGATTTAAATTTCACAAGCACAGAAGAATTTGATTCTTGGAACTTTTAAAGAGACTTAATTTATTTGAGTATTTACACATGTCAATGACTGGTAAAACTCAGTTTTAAAGGATCTATGTCTCCATTAGAACAATGACCCAATTAGAACAGATGACCCAAATAAACATGTATATACAGAAAGAAAAATAACCCACATCCATAGACACAGTTAATACATCATCTTGAATGACTTTGAGACTTTTAATTAGGTTCTTTTGACATAGGTAGATTGTTTTAAGACCCCACACACATTTCTCTGATATGGCAACTTGATGAACTTATGGATTAATCTACCAATTATTTTCCTCTTCAGCCATTTGGCATTTCACCTTTTTAGTGTCTAGAACCATCTACTCAAATACAAATAAACAAAACAATTTCAAATAAATTTGGGACAATTGAATTTTAGTCTCTGGCTGGGGAGGCAGAGGTAGGAGGATTGCTATGAGTTCGAGGCCACCCTGAAACAACACAGTGAATTCCAGGTCAGCCTGGGCTAGAGTGAGACCCTGCATCAAAAAAAAAATACCTTATGTAGTGTTGAGGATCCCACCCTAAGACCTCCTGCATGCTAAGCAACACTCTGCCACAACTACGTCTCTCATTGGCTCACATTTGAAGTGAAGATAGCATTTCTCCTTTCAGTGTGTTTTCATAGTTATTTCAACAGCATGCAACTGGTGTGAAGTGAGCACTAAGGGAAGGTTGGGTATGTCTATCATAGGTGATGTTTTTATCTATGTATTCATTTACAAATATATCCTTAAGCTAGAAATCTTAGAAACCTAATAAAACCTTATGGAGTTCTATTCTTTGACAAATATGCATTGTGTAACTTTCATATTCTATTAAAGGAACTCGTAAATTTAAAAGGTTGTTTCTGTATTGAAACTTTTGAATAGGAAGTCCAAGTTCCCAGCATCAGCTGTTTAGGTCAATAAAGAAACTGCATTTTTAAACAGAAAATTTATTTGTCCACACTCCCCTGAGGAAAGAATGGCAAAACCAATTTCATTCCAACACTAGACACTGGCTGGGGACCAGCAGTGAGCAGTATTAGAGTTCTGAAGGAAATAGCCTCAGTGAGTTCAAGCAATTGAGCTCAACAAAGAGAACTCTTTTTGCTCTTGGCCATGGATGGGGTATTACTTTCTCAACTGCACATTGTTCCTGTAAATAAGCTGCACTTGATCTCAGCTTTTGTAATCAATGGTTAGGGATACAGTCACAGCTGCAGAGAAGAACTAATCCAAACAAGAATCAAGAAAGGAAAATTAATAGAGCAAGGCATGGGGCTAGAAGGGGGAGAGAAGGAAGATAGGAGGGGCTGAGAAAGGGGCAAGGGAGAGCTTTGCAGGAAGTGCACATCCACCTGCATTCAATACTATATATTTCATGGATGCTACCATTGTGAAAAAAGCTGACCCAAATTTAGGGACCCAAAACAATTTGCATTTGTAATCTCAGTCTCTGTAGGGCAAGTACCAGCATGCAGCTTGGCTAGGCATTTGGTTTGGTATGTCTCCCAGACTGTAACTACAATTGTTGTTTGTGCTTGTGGTCTTATGGGAAGGCTCAACTGAAGAAGGATTCCTTGCCAAGCACGCTCAAGCCCTACCAGGCAGGACTGTTGTTTTTTTTTTTTTTTTTGGCGGGGGGGGGGTGAGTTGAGTGGGGAAAGGGGGTTGTTACATTAAGATTTTTAGTTCCATGCCATGTGGGCACTCCTACAGGGGAACACATAAGATGATATCTTGCTTTATGAGGACAATCACATGAGAAGTCAGCAAGGATAGCAAGAGGGAATACATGACTATTGTAACCTGATCTCAGAAGTGACAACCATCACTTCTGCTGTATTCTGTTTACCAGGGGCTACTCACTGGGTGCATCCCTCACACAAAATGGGCTGTCAGGAGCCTTGTTAGCAGCTGTGGGATGCTGATGCTTTCCTGGTACCTGTGAGGTAGTCAGATAGGCATTAGAAAGCTCCCATGCCACTAAAGATGAAGCCCTCCCTCATGATTAGCTTTCCCTGGTAAGGAGAGAAGAATGGAAGAATTAACTTTGATGAGGGAAAGCTAATTTCTCCAGGTCAAAAGATTAGAATTTTATCTTTGGCCTTGAGTGAAGACTTGACATTTTAAACTATCCAAAATATAAGATTATGCTCCCTTTCTGTCATGGTTTGATCCAGGTGTCCCCCACAAACAAATGAATGTGTTTTGAATAATCGATCCTCAGCTGATGGCAGTTTGGGTTTTACAACCTCACTGGAGCTGTGTTGTTGGGGTGGCCTTATGGGGTTATAAACCAGCTTCCCCTTGCCAGTGTTTGGCACACCTTCCTGCCACTGTTTGCAGTGCTGTGGCAGAGGTGATGTCCACCCCTCTGCTCATGCCATCGTTTTCCCTGCCAGGATGGAGTCTCCCCTCGAGTCCGTAAGCCAAATAAACCCATTCCTCCACAAGCACTTTTGTTTGGGTTCTTTCTGCATAGCAACTAGAAAGCTGACCACAACACTTCCTTAAGAGTTAATCCAACTGAGCTTGCATTCATCCCACCAAGCGATCACTCCTTACCTAAAGACATGATAAAGATACCTTAGTGGGACAATGTGTTTTACTTTCCATGGCAGTTTGAATGTTAATGTTCCCTCATGTGTTTGTGATTCAGCCTCATACTCAATACTCAGCTGGTGGCAATTTGGATGGTGAAGTCTTACTGTGTTGCTTGGGGTAGGCTTTGGGGTGTTATAACCTAGCTCCTCCTAGCCAGGGCCAGACCACTCTTCATTTTTTTTTTTTTCTAGGTAGGGTCTTTCTCTAGTCCAGGCTGAGCTGGAATTCACTATGTATTCTCAGGGTGGCCTTGAACTCAATCCTCCTACCTCTGCCTTCCGAGTGCTGGGATTAAAGGTGTGCGCCACCACGCCCGGCTCAGACCACTCCTGTTGCTACCTGCCAGCTGCTACGACAGGATCAGCCCAGCCTCTGCTCTGCCATGCCACTATGAAGCTTCCCTCAAGGCTAGGGGATGAAATAAACCCTTTTGTTCCATATGCGAAGGTTACTTCAACACCTACAGAAGCAGTTGCTCCCAGACCCTCACTGGGGAGGCCTGCCCACTTCTGAGTTTTAATTTAGGAAGTGTAACTTTTCTGTTTTCTTTCCTCTTTCTCTTTCTTTGAATGCCAACTAAAATCTTGCTTGCCTGAAACTCTGGGTTTCCTCACTGTTTCTCTGAAGATGACCTGTTCCCGAACACTGCAGCTGTTTGCCCATCTCCACTGCTGAACCTGTTGCGTTCTGGATCCTGGCTCAAAAGGCTTGACTTTCTCTCTTCCTAGTACCCACCTTCCACCTTCAGCAGCTGTTGAGATTTACAGCTTGTCAGCTCTGTGGTTTTTCTCCCAAGCACTTTTAAAATTGCCCTTGCGTTTTCTTTGAATATGTTTCTAAATTCTTTTATTAATGAAAGATTAAATACCCATGAAATGGAACTCCAATTTTCTGATAACACCCACACCTGGGCACAAATTCATCCAGTGGGCCAAAAGATGCCTTTACATGATCATTACATGATCAGTTATAACAGTAGTCACCTTATTTTGTGGAAAAAAACTAAATTTACCAATATTTTATTCCTAACTAGAAACAGGGTAAATGGTAAGGTTTCTTAATTTTTTTTTGGGGGGGCTTCTAGGCAGGGTCTCATTCTAGCCCAAGTGGACCTGGAATTCACTTTGTAGTCTCAGGGTAGCCTGAACTCTCATTGATCCTCCTATGACTGCCTCCCAAGTGCTGGGATTAAAGGCTTGTGCCACCATGCCCTTAATTAAAAAAATATTTATTTGCAAGCAGACAGAGATAAAGACAGACAGACAGAGAGAATGGATGTTCCAGGGCTTCCAGATGCTGCACACAGATTCCAGATGCATATGCCTCTTTGTGCATCTGGATTTACATGGGTACTTGGGAAATTGAACCTGGGTCCTTGGACTTTGTAGGCAAGAACTTTAACTTAACCACTGAGCAAGTCTTTCAAAACCAGATTTCTTAATTTTTGATATCACTCTGAAACATAAGCTAATGAGCTTGCTTGGTCCTATCATAAAACTCTCAAGAAGCATCATAAATATTTAACAATTCTCTGCTGATAAAAATGCAAAGGGTTTCTGTAGGGCAGAGGTTAGCCTATAAAAATGGGTGATTATGACTTTTATTGCCTAG
Source organism: Zapus hudsonius (assembly GCA_004024765.1). NCBI lineage: Eukaryota > Metazoa > Chordata > Mammalia > Rodentia > Dipodidae > Zapus > Zapus hudsonius. Next base: position 10,304 of record PVHP010011880.1, read on the forward strand.
TAAAATGCAACCCCAATTATGGTAGTGTTTTTATTGCTCTCTTCTCATTTCTATTTGTATTTCCTTTCCAGCTGTGTATAAATTCTAGTTACTCAAAAGCCCTTAGAGCCAGACCATTTATTTTGTTCTTTCCTTATGAATGAATATGTGAAATATAGCTGTAGCACATGCTAACAGATGCTTCTGTCTGAGAGTTGAGTGTCTGCATGCTCTATGATTGTCCACAGCATGCATAGAAAATTCTGCACAATGCTGACCCATGATTTCAATAGAAACTAGCTAGGGCTTTGAAAGTGATTGTTAAAAGTTTCTCTGGATCATGTGACTATGGCTACTTCATTCACATATTCATGGTGACACAACATCTGTGTGAATAGCAAGCAAGCCCCTTTCATCCCAGAATATCCTAGAGCTGTTCTGAGACTATACTCTTGCTCTATCCTGGTGGGCTGGGTTTCTTTCCATAGCTGGGGCCAAGGCATCAAAGCCGAGTTCTGGTTACTAGGGCTTTCCTGACTGGCAATGTCAATGAGCCAATGCTGCTGGATACACTTTGCCGTGGTTCTGTACAGGAGCATGGCATACAGGATCACAGCCAGTATGGAATACATGCTGACCTGAAGGAAGAGTGAGTTAGAGAATGATTGTTCCATATGCCAAAGTATCAAAACCAACATGCCCTCTGAATTTTCCTAAAGATTCACATGCTCTTGGACAGATGGCCACAGAGAGGATGCCACTGCATCCTGGAAATGTTCCCAGGGCAGCTGACAGTAGGGGAGCAGGGATTCTGGGGAGCCACAGAATGGGCACAAAGAGGTGCAGCGCAGGCAAAATGATATCCCTTGATGTGGATGGAGCTTAGAACTGGGCTGGAAGAGCCCGGGTAGTGGCACTCAGTTATTTTAAGGAAACCTTTAAAGCAACTCTCAAAGTCTCTATATGATCCTTTCTAACACTCATCTGTGGGGGAACTGTTTAACTTATAGCCCTTCTTTCCTACAACTTCACTGTCTTGGGTTGGGAAACTGTCGTTCAAAGGGACACCAGGTCCCTTCTGCAGCCCTGTTGTCCATCTCATGCAGACTATTTTCTGTTACATATTTTTCCTGTAGGAATGCAGTTGTGATAAGCTATGCAAAAATAATAATCCAATCACTAAGAAATGATTTAGTACATGAAGACATCCTGTTATAAGGTTGTCTATGATATTCACATCAAAGAAAGAAATAGGATACAATGATCCCTGAGGGAATTTCAAACACAAAGTTACAATGAAATTGTGGGCAGTGGTATGGTTTGAGCATGTCCCTGGAGATTTGTGAGCCTGGAGGTTGGTCCCCAGTGTGGTGGTATTGGGGTAGTGGAGCCTGAAAAGTTGAGGCCTGGTTTCAGGTATCTGGGTCTTGAGGGCACCACCCATGGGAGGGGTTAATGCTGGGTTAGTTTTTGGAAAGCAGGCCACCCTACATGCTTCACCCCTTCTGTACATGGCTACTTCCCTTTCCACTTTCTGCCATGTTGTGACACTGCCAGGGGCTCTTGCCAAGGTGCTGGCACCATCCTGTTCTGATCCTCCAGGTATCAGAATCATGAAGTGGATACAAACTTCTTTACATTACAATATGTAATTACAATACAATATACTCAGGCATTTTTTTTAAGCAACACAAAATGAATTAAGACAGGAAAGAGCACAGAACAGAAATTCAATTTCAAGGAGAAACAAGGAGTAGATATATTCAAGGTGAAGGAGGAATCCTACCACTCATTTTAAATTGAAGAAGGGGAACATTTTTAATTCTTTTGTCGAGGAACTAACCCACTAACGCAGCATCAACCCCTTCTAAGAGTGGACCCAGATACCTTTCACCAGGCCCCACTATTACAGGTTTCACCACCTTGACATCACCACACTGGAGACCAAGCTCCCAGCTCATGAAACTTGAGGGACACCATAGCATTGCCCACAGAACGTCATTGTAACTATGCATTTGAAACAATAAAACCATTCTATGATTAAGTATCATTATTTATAATGTATTAGAAATGTCATCTTTGCCTTTGTTTAAATTTATGATGAGCAATGTTAGGTGCCAAGCAAGTGGGAACCCAGGAATCTTAGGTTATCTCAGGGAGCACCTGGACTCTCATGGAGCCTCATCCTTTGTAACTCAGGAGACAGGATAGGGACACAGTAAGCTGTTGCTTCTGTAGTTCCCAAGGCTCTTCTGGGTTCTAGGGGAAGCCCTCCTGTTCAGTCTGAAAAGGCCAGGAGCCAGGAGGCAGTAAGCGGTTCCTGATCCCGAGACCCAGAACCACAAAGAAGTCATGTGTTTGGATGACCTGCCACATCCAGCACCACTTGCCCCTCCACAGTTATCAACTCAACTTCTATTGCTTCAGTTGGTACCATTGGGAACAGCCTTATCATTCTAGCTTACACAGCAATCTCTTTACCCACTAGCCATCTCCCCAGTCTCCTACATAGTAGTATTTTATTAATACTTTAGAAATGGATCAGAGTTGCAACAGCGTTAGTTACCAAGTAGATTTTGCACTAGTGTATACCAAATCATTTGTCAGTCACCACAGTCATATTTCACATAAGTATAATGTCATATTGTAAAGTAATGTGAAATACATTTCTTAACTCATTTTCAATGCACTCCAGGGGGAGGATAACCCGATCTCCATATGATCTGCTCCCACATAGTGGTGGAGATGTTGATTGCTTCTAATTCATGCCCTGTTACCAGGGCCCCTGAACAGGACTTACTTTTCAGACTCCTTGATTCTCTGGGGATGGGTGTCAGTCAGGCATTTGGGTCAGCATGGCACTGTCCCTGCTGGAAATGGTCCATTGCTGCCATAGTGGAAGTGTGAGAGCCTGGCCTGGCTCCTGAGGATGCTGGAAAAGTAAGGTGACAGAATGTTCACAGTAAGGAATTAAAATTTCAATGATTCCACATGCTGGTGAAATGTCATGAACTGTGACTCCCACTCCTAACAGCCTCCCACCCCATCATTTTTAAATGAATCATTTTAAAAAAATGTCTTTCCTCCACGCAGACTTAAGTGACTCTGGGCTGGAAACCAGAGCCACTTGTATTCTAAGGAAGTGGACTGGTTTCCCATGAGGACCAGGAGCACAATCTTGATGCCTGAGATACCTGAAGCTTTAGTGGTTCATGGAATTTCCAAATCAGGAAGCAAGGGGATCCTAGGGGCCAGGATGATGACCCCATCTCAGTACAGGTGGAGTGCACTGTGCTCTATGGTGTGGATTATGAATATTCTGCTGACTTTGAGATCCCCTTTCAGGTTGCTTATGTAAAATGCAGGGTTTCATTCCAGTCATCAGAAACCTGTGGTTGCTTAGGAGCTGAGTCAGAGAACGAATCCAGTTTGATCTCAGGCCCTCCTCAAACTTCAACACTTGGAGCCAATGCCAGGCTCCTTGTCCTGTTCCATGGTGTGCAATACAGAAGGCACTATCTACCCCAAGACCCTGGGCAGCCCATACCCCCAGATGGCTTGCCCTTTAACTTATTCCACCCAGACAAATCCATCATACATTTCCATGAGCAGAGTAACTCTCACCATCTCAAAGCCAGGGTGGTCACCATCTCTTTCTGGTGGTTTCCCCTTGACATCTCCATACTTAATTTCCTCCAATCCTCTCCTGCTGCCACAGACATTGCCTTCTTCCTTTCTGCAGTGTTGTTACATTTTTGCCTATGATTTTACATTTTTACCATTTTAAGGCCATTTTATTTTTCAATTGTATTTCATATAATACCTTACAGACCAACTTAATGCTTTCCATGAACTATGAGTCAGTATCTTTTAGTTGTAGAATTTTACCTCCCCTGTTTTGTTTTGCAAGGGATGGTAGTAGGGGTGACTGGCATATTTGGATGGTCCACACATTTTATTTGATGCTTCTCAGGTTTTCTTTTTCAAGTTTTCTTTACTGACTTCAGCTGACTTGGTGGCTCTTATTTTCCCTCTAATAACTTTTAAAAATAATATATCTTATTTTTCCTCTAATAAATCTCATAATTTTATAACGTGTATTCATTGTTTTTTATCCAAATTAATAATTAGCTGACATATATAACCAGTAATTTCCACCAAGGTCCTTAGTTCAATATACTTCATTTTTCTTCTTCAAACCACCTGCTAGGTAAATGCTGCACCATCAAGCTATATCACCAACCCAAGAGTCATTTCATAATTGATATTTTCAGCTTTTTGGCTATATCATTAATAACTATAACATGTGGTTGTGTTTCAGTGTTTTCTAGTTGAGTATGGATAATCTATATTTAATTTCTCTTATTATTTTATTTTTTAATCTTTTTAATCTTTATTAAGTTTTTGGCTTTTAAAAATATTTATTTGAGAGAGAGAGAGAGAGAGAGAGAGAGAGAGAGAGAGAGAGAGAGAGAGAGAGAGAGAACATGTGCTCATCAGGGACTCTAGCTCCTGCAAATGAACTCCAGACACAAGTGCCACATCATCATTTGGATTTGAGAACCGTAATTCAACAAAGAAGATAAACAACATAATAAAAAGAGGCTAAATACTTGATTATTTTTCCAGTGAAGATATACATGTGGCCATAAACACATAACATGAAACTTAGTATCACTAGTCAATATGGAAATACAAATCAAAACTACATTGAGATATTAAGTTGTTAGAAATTAGATATTAATATAAGGATAGTATAACAAATTCATATATGTACCATACACATACACTGTGGTGGTTTGAATTAGGTGTTCCCATAAACTCATGTGTTCTGAATTCTAGATCGTCAGCTGGTGCCAATTTGGGAATTGGAGCCTTCCTGGACGGAGTGTATTGTGCTTGAGGTGGGTTTATGGGTGTTAGAGCCTGCTCCTTGCCAGCGTTGGGCTCACTCTCCTGCTGATGCCATTTCTACCTGGTAAGGAGGTGATGTCTAGCCTCTGTTCTATCATCTTTCCCACGCCATCATGGAGCTTTCCCTTGGTACTATAAGCTGAAATAAATAGTTTTCTCCCATTGGCTGCTTTTGGTTGGGTGTTTGGTCCCAGTAATGAGAAGGTAACTGTAAAACACACACACCCACACACCCACACCCACACACACACCCACACACACATACACACACACGAACACACACACATGCATCCACACACCCACACCCACACGCTCACATGCACACACACACACACACACATGTAAGCACATCAGAAGAGGGTTGGTAAGCCTTCAGGGAAGCTAGAATCCAATGCATGTTGCTGGCAGGCATGTAAAGAAGTGCAGCTGCTATGGAAAATAGTAGTTTCACTTTTGGTGGTTCTACACACAGAAAAAAATATTGAATTACTATGTCATTCAGCAATCCAATCATGGAAAATTTTAATGCAACAGAATTAAAAGCAGGACTCAGACAGGTATTTCTAAAGCCACATTCATAGTTGAATTATTCAGAGGTGTTCCCTTTGACTTATGAGCACACCAACAAAATGTAGTCTTTACAGGCACTGGGATATTTATCAACTTTCAAGGGAGTGAAATTCAGACACATTTTACAACACAGATGAACTCTGAGGACATTATGCTCAGTGAAATAAGCCAGCTACAAAAGAACCAACACTGGTGAATCAACTCTTAGAGGCACAGAGTAGTGACTAGTGAAGCAGGGACATGGGGAGGTAGAGTTTCAGGTGTTTCTTTTTGGGAAGTTTAACATTCTGGAGACAGGGTGGTCAGTCATCCAACAATGTGAGTGCACTAAATGCTAAGAAACTGTGCACATAGCATAATTAAAATGCTAAAGTTTGTTATGCATACTGCATTACAATAAAACATTTTAAAAGGGACAAAATCTCACCAGAATGAGAATAAAATAGATTGAAAGTTTCCCATTGAATAGATGCCACTCACAGAAAAATCAATTCATTTAAAGACACAGGGTGGAGCAGGTATGACTCAGAGCCTAGGATTTTCATTAGAAGCAAAGTTCTTTTAAGAGAAAGGCATTTGCAGATAATCTCAGAAAATTCATTATCCAGGCTTGGGAAATATTCATATGGCAAATACTCAAAAGAAAACTTGGGCATAATCCTCAGCACTGCCAAAGCAAAACAAACAACAGAAAAAGAACTTCAGCATTTAAAGGTGAGATACAAGCAGAAATAATGAGTTAAAATGGAATGGTTGTAAGAGCTATGGTAGGGAAATATCCAGAAGCATTGACCTCCTTCCTCCACCAATGACTGACTCCTTTCCCACAACTCAGAGCCCTCAATCCCATGGAGCATATCAGCATCCTACTGAGGAGGGCACTCAGTGGAATGGGGGCAGGGAGGAAGGAAACAGTGGCACCAACACATGACTTGTTCATACTAAGTTTCTGTTTAATAATAATAAAAAATCACAGTCAGGCAGGAACAGAGAAAACACATTGTGCTCTTACCACATTCAATTTGGGAAGTACTCAATTTTCCAAACAGACAAAAAGCCAACTTTTCGATGGACACAACCAGATTTTACAATCTTTTTAAGATGCAAGTTTAAACTCTGCCACAATGTTCAACATCCACATATTAAATGTATTTAGTTGACTCAAAATAATGATAAGTTATTTACTTATATTTATTACTTTTTTGGTAATTACTTTTTGTCGTAGTCAGCCACATGCTGCTGGGATGAATCTCCAAACCAGGTACAATTTTAGGGAGGAAAGTATTTATTGAAGTAACAGACCTAGGGGAAATTAAGGAAAAAGGCTGGCCTCCTTTCACAGATCCAAACAAAGACAGAGACAGCACCTCCAGAAGTCCCCTAAAGAAATGTCTAGGTGTACATAATTTTGCTGAAGAATTCTATGAAACATTTGGACAAGAATTAGCAACAATTCTGAATAATCTCATCTAGAAAATAGAAGAGAAGGAAATACTTTCTAACACTTCCATAATCCAACATCACTCTCATCCCCATACCAGACATATAGTATATATAGGAAAGCACTATAGATGCAAATCCTTCATAAACAAATATTTTAAAAGCCTTAACAAATATTAGCCAATAAAATTCAGTATATAAAAATAATTGCACACCATGAACAAATATAATTTATTTGAGGAAGGCAAGGCTGATTGATATTTGAAAACCAGTCAATGTATGTCACCATGTTAACAAACTATAGACAAATTACATGATTCAGATGCTAAAAGATATTAATACTAACTAAACTGACATTCAGGTTTAGGGCAATGTCATGGTTTGATCCAAGTGTCCCCCACAAACAAATGAATGTGTTCTGGGTAATCGATCCTCAGCTGATGGCAATTTGGATTTTACAACCTTGATGGAGCTGTGTTGTTGGGGGCGGGCTTATGGTGATTATAAGCCAGCTTCCCCTTGCCAGTATTTGGCACACCTTCCTGCCGCTGTTTCCAGTGCTGTGGCGGAGATGATGTCCACCCCTCTGCTCATGCCATCATTTTCCCTGCCAGGATGGAGTCTCCCCTTGAGTCCATAAGCCTAATAAACCCATTCCTCCACAAGCTGCTTTTGCTTGGGTTCTTTCTGCACAGCAACTAGAGTGCTGACTACAACAGGCAACTTCTATTAAAAGCCAGCAAAATTTTCTTATAGATACATTACTGCAATGTTTTACATGAAAAGGCAGAGGAACTAGAAGGTTTTTTAAAAATTATTTTTTAAATAAAAGGTTATACCCTTATATCCCCTCTCCCCACTCCCATTCCTCTGAAGGCCCTCCTTAGTAGGGTTATTGGTAATTACTGCAGGGTCAGTCTCTGTGGGGGAAGACTGGGCCGCAGGGTAATCCTACCTATCCTGTGGCTCTTGAAACCTTTCCACCTCTTCTTTCATAATGTTCCTTGAGCCTTGGCAGAAATGTAGGAAATGTGATTTAGTGTTGAGTTCTCTGTAGCCTCTGGGTTTCTGTTATGAGAGATCTGATTGACCATAGTATCTGTCACCATCTCCCTGGGATTGGTTTTCAGGCTAGGAGGGAGAGCAATATTCATGTTGCCACTTTCTCTGCAATGACTCCTGGGCCCTGGAAGAAATGGCAGTGTGAAAAATCAAATGACAGCAAATAATGGTGGGGGTGTGGGGAAAAGGGAACCTTCATCCACTGCTGGTGGGAAATCAGTATGGAGACTCCTCACAAAATTGAAAATAGATCTACTATTAGATCCAGCTATTCCTATTTTGAGCATTAAAGACTACTATTACTACAGAGACACTGGTTCATCACTGCTCTATTCATAATAGCTAGGAATTGGTATCTTCCCAGATATCCATCAACACATGAATGGTTAATAAAGATGTGATTCTACTCAGGGATAAGGAAAAATGAAATAATAAAATATGTAGGAAAATAATCATACTAATGAGGTCATACAGGTTCAGAAAGACAAACACCACATGTTCTCCCTCACATGTGGTTCCTAAAATGGAAGGGCTTGAGTTGACTGTAAGCAGTAGTAAGCATCAGGCGTTTTGCCATGGAACCAGAATGAAGCTAGGAGGAAGGGCAAGAGGGCCTACTTAAACAAGTTGAGGGTCAGAAAAAAAAAGAAAGAATACAGGGGGTGGAAGGGTCTTGGGGGAGGAAAGGAATAGCGGGGAGAATTGCACAAAACTAATGACAACACAAATCAGTACCATAGAAACTTTCTTCCTGGATAGTATTATATAAGATACTACCCTCAATAAAAGGAGGGAAGGGGGATCTGGACAGAAGTGCCCAGTAGAAGGTGAAGAAAGTTTATCCTTAAAATCAGACACTTTGGCTGGTAAATCCCAGGGCCAGAACTGTTATCCCCAATGATGAACTGTTGACCCATGAGGTCCCCAAAATATTGCAGGTCATTGCCAGAGTACTTGCTTACCTTCCAGAGCTAAAAGGTAAGACCCTCTTGCTGAAGATACCACAGCTGGTGGTCACATGATATGAAGAAACCACAATGGAACTGAGAGGGAAACTAGTTCCCTCCTGGATAGCCCTTCTAGTGTTATAATGTGCTATGGGAGGTGATGGGGATAATGGTTAGCAATAGCATGAATTAGCAAGGATATTCTGAAAGTTATGATATCAACCAGTTGGGCAAAAGGTGGCACACAGCCCATGCGAGTAATCAACTATTCTCAGAATGGACATGAGACCCACTCAGTGGGAGAGAACTCATATCTGGCACTTAGAAACAATTAAAAAAGCTGTGGATAAGACAGACTCCAGAGAGAGCCTCCAGAACTTTTTGGCTAAGAGAGTGGGTATGCAGATCAAGAAATCTCTCAAATAACTGTGCATATTATTCCCTTTTATCCAAGCTGCTCTCACTTTTGGCTGGAGAATCTGTTTTATCTTACAGATGATAAAGAATGCTGAGGGGATCAAGGATACATCAACAGAAAAGGGAACTAGAATATTTAAACAAACTTGAAGGCCAAGAATAAAGGGGTAGGATTTAATCTACCCAATACTAAAGATTATTACACAGTGACGGTAGAATTGGTTAAGAGTAGATGCCTTAATTTATGGAATAGGTCAGAGAACACATCCTAGACTAACAGAAATATGTTACTAATTTTTTATTTTTTAAAAATATTTTATTTATTCATTTTCAAGCAGAGAGAGAAAGAGAGAGAGGGGAGAGAGAGAGAGAGAGAGAGAGAGAGAGAGAGAGAGAGAGAGAGAGAGAGAGAGAGAGAGAGAGAGAGAGAGAGAGAGAGAGAGAGAGAGAGAGAGAACGCGCACCAGGGCCACCACCTTGTGGGTCTGGCTTACATGGGTCCTGGGGAATTGAACCTGGGGCCTTAGACACTGGAGGCAAGTGCCTTAACCGCTGTGCCATATCTCCAGCCCCTAATTTTTTTTACATAAGTGTAAAATCAATTTAGTGCAGCAAATATGTTGCCTTGTTAACAAATATGCTGGAACAAGTGGATATGCACAGGTAGAAGAACACAAGAAAAAGAAATGATGAGAAGAAAAAAGGAGGAAAAATCAAGCAATCTAATCTAAGTTGTAGAGCATATAGACTTAAAATGGATTATAGACTTAATATAAAGTATGAGCATGAAATATTTAGAAATTAAACACAAGGCCAGAATGGTAACCAGCTCCCAGATGGTAACATGTGTAGTGCTGGAAGGCATTACATGAGCTTCCAGGGGAAATTGGTCAATGATATTTGGAGAAAGCAGAGGCCACTGATATACAGTACTGACTGATGTAACCAGAATGCTGAGTAAACAGCTATATGGAAGAGGCCAGCAAGTCAAGAAGTGCTCATGTGTGCAATAGTGGCACTAGACCTAGGTGGGTACAAATGGCTTACTGATTGGCTAAGAGATCTACTCTGGGGCAAGCAACCCTTAACTGGAACTGGGATCCATGGCAAAATCTTTTGGGAACCAAGAACCCAGGCTCCAAATGTAAAACCTCCACTAACCAAGGATTTACACACAGGCTTCACCCACTAGAATCTCGCCAATCAACAATGTTTGTCTCATTTAACCTATACTGATCTCCCTCTCAGAATGGATATTCTGTTTGTATTTTTCAGAAGGCAGTGAGAGAGCTGGGGACAACCCAATTCCACCAATAAGACATGGGATGATAGCTGTCATCCAGGCAGGAGATAAACCAACCCTAACCTATCATATAGGGTCCAAACAAAACCTGTGAGAAAGTGGCAAGATAAACAAGAGACTTATTACCCCAGCAAGTCAGATAACCCATGAAAGGACAATAGAGACAGATACCAGTAATACCCAATACAATCCAAAGCAGAAGTCCAGAGTCTCTTAAGATCTCAACAATAAAGCAGACTTAAAACTCACCCACCATTACTCAGAGAAAAAAAAGGGGGTGGAAAGATTTTAAGAGCCACAGTGGGGAAGAATATCCAGAGTCATTGCTCCTCTAAGCAATAACACACAAAGAAAAAAAAACTGGCTACCTCTTGTACAATTCATAACCCCTACCCCATGGACTGATCCAGTATGCCCACAGAGGAGGGCCCCCAGTGGGGTGAGGACAAGGAGGAAGAAAATGGGGGTACCACCACAAGACCTGCTCATATAGTGTCTCTAATTATTGACAATAAATATGTAAAAAATAAATTAAACACAAGGATATCCTAGGGATTTAGAAGTCAGAAAGGAGTTTTTCTTATACTTGACACCAAGAGGATGATCCCAATGTATACAAATTGATAAACCTGACCTCATCAAAACGAAAAAGCTTTGCTGTGTAAAAGAACATAAGACCACTAGTGTTGGGAGAAAATATTTGCAAATTAAATACCCAATGAAGGAATATTATGTAGGATATATAAAGAATTTTCAAAACTCCACAGTAAATAATACCTAATTAGAAGAAACAGAAAGAGACATTTCATTGAAGGACTATAGATGGCAACCATGCGCTTAAAAGCTTACCTGTTAACTAAGAGTCATAGTAAGCCTCGCCTCATGCAGTTGCTGTGAGAGTAAAGAAGTTACATCACGTCATTTGTCATCATTCCCAGTGCATGTTTAATGCTCAATCATTAGGCATTAAAGATGATACTTTTGATATTGTAAAAAAAGTATATTCAGCATCATTAGCCACCAGGGAATAAAAATAGACAACCGAATGGGTCTCATTCCTCACGTATAAGAATGCCAGCAATGAAAAATCACACTCAATGCTGGCAGGGGATGGATCAGTCTTACCCTGTGGACATGTAAGTGATTCTGTTGTTCTCAAAAGCAGTCTAGTTTCTCAGAAAACTAAGTAAGTAACTACCATACAGCCCAGTGCCTGATCTCCTGGGCATTTATTCTAGAGAACTGAAGCTCATGTTCCCATAAATACCTGCATAGAAATGTTCACAGCAACCTTATGCACAGCAAAAAACCATCCTGAACCTTCAGGATGAGTGTGGAAACCAACTGTGGCAAATCTGTATCATGGAATACTAGTCAGTAAAGAAAAACTTCTGGTGCCCACAGCAACCTAGAATCTCCAGACAATTACACTGAGTGGAGAAAAATCCAATCAAAGGTTCCCCCTCACTGAGTGGAATATTTGGCCAGGTTACCTTTTGCGTGATTCCACTTATATAGCATTCTTTAAGAAGAAAATTAAAGAAATAGAGATAAATTCATGGTTCCTAGGGATTAAAAGAGGTTGGGTAAGAGATGATGGGTTTAACCATGGATCTTTACTGCAATGGAAAGTTTGGATGCTGACCACATTGACATCCTGGTTGCAATATTGGAATATGGTTTTGAAAGATGTTGTTATTGGGAAGAACTGGGTAAAGTGTACACTGGATCTGTACACTTAGAACTACACAGGAATCTATAACTACTTCGGAGAAAATGAAAATGAAATACACTTTGCTCACTCCTGAGGATCCTATGTAACCCTTTCCTAAACACTGACTTCCTTAAGCATGGCCTGTAATAGGGCACTATTATGACTAAAAATTTAGATGCACTTATTTTATACCCTAGCCAGTCTCTGCCTGACTTTCTTAGGTTTCTGCACACTTTGGCTGTGCTTCCTGACTCCTCATGAGGGATTTGAGTTTAATAAATTCTGATATTTAGTTGTCACAATCATTCACCACTTTGATCTACAAGTTGTGGCACTGGCAACTTCCATTTCCTCTTCTACATCTTGCCGTTCATGGTGCAGCCCTCAGATGTAGCTACACTGGCACATCCTGGAGCTTGTCAGAAATCAGTGCTCTCAGCCCTGGGCAGACCCACATGCCCAGACTCAAACACTGAAGTCTGAGAAGTCACTATAATGTGTAATATTTCTGACTCAAAACGCTTAAGTGAGGATTAGTAGAGCCCTACTAGTTACCCTTCCTTTTACATCAGGGACAGCCTAATGGCAAGAAGTTAATTCCTTAAACTGGCCAAGAAACAAAATCCTTGCCTTGGACTTACTACACAGTGACTGTAAGCAAGGCCCTGGAGCACCGTTTTAACTGATGGAATCGGACAAAGCATCCACCCTCGGCCAGCACGGGCACAGCACGAAGATACCTGGTGCTCTGCTTAGTTCTTTAGCCCTCTCTAATTCCCACAGTTGCAGAACCATGGGCAGTTACCAGCAAAGCCATAGCATTTGCTTCCCACTTGACCAGCTGTGTTTTGTCTGCCTCTGCCCCCATCTTTCTATCTACTCGCCACCTCTTTTTCACCAGTATAGTAATCTTATTACATCCAGTGTACCATGAGCCTTGACCAGAAGCCATCAGGACTGTGGCACTGTTTGTCTGGGTTGCAGTTAGTTTCTCCTTATTGCACAGAAAAGAACCCAGCCAAAACACACTGATGGGAAGAAAGGGTTTATTTTGGCTTACAGACTCAAGAGAAAGCTCCACAATGGCAGGGAAAACAATTGTATGAATAGAGCAGAGGCTGGACATCACCTCCTGGCCAACCTCAGGTGGACAACTGCAACAGGAGAGTGCGCCAAGCACTAGCAAGGGGAAGATGGCCATAAACCCACCCCCAACAACACACCTCCAACAATGTTCTAATCCCCAAAATGCCATCAGCTGGGGATCAAGCTTTCAGCACACATACGTTTATGGGGGACACCTGAATCAAACCACCACAGCCTTCCAAGTGGAATCCTACATGGACTGCTCTGTGCACATTGGGAAACTAGGTCCACCCCACAGGGACTGCCCCACCTTAAGGTAGATCCCACCTCACCTACCTGTAATCACTTCACTGGGAAGTTCCTGGGACCTAGAACTGACACGGTGCTCAGAAAAGACAAACCAAATAAATGATATGATCTGGGTCTGTGAGTATTGGTTTTCTCCAATACCATATGTTGTTGTAGCTTGTCTTCTCTTTGGCTACCACTTTCTATGCAAAAAGTTTTATTGGAACAGAACACCCACTCATTTATATATTCTCTGTTGGCTGCTTCCTAGCAAGGCTGAGTACAAAGTTGTAATAGGGGATGTACATTCTGCAATGCTTCAATACTGGCTATCTGGCTCTTCATGAAAAACGTCCTGTAGCATTTGTACAGTGGCTAGGCGGGAAGCAAAGCAATCTTGCAATAATCTACTAGACACCATTTTGGCTTCACTAATGTATTCTTACCAATGCATTTTTTTCTGGTGAAGGGTATTGATGATGGCAAATGCTACCTCACTAAACTGACACCTAGGCTACATTTTTTCATCTTATCATAGTATTTGTCACAGTCCAGTGTTACAGTTGGAAGAATATTTAAATATCTAATCCAACACCATCATTTTACACACAAAAGACCTTCATTAAGAGGTGATGTGATTTTCCCAAAGCTGACAACAGGGGAGTGTCAGAGCCTCAGTCTTCACATTCCAAATGCAGCTTTTCTTTATAACTATACCATGCTACCACTTTAGTCAGATCCACTGCCTGATTTGATTTGATTTCCTTCAAAAACTATCCAGAAAGAAAAGAGGTTGTGGGGTTGGGTAGATGGCTCAGTGGTTAAAGGTGATTGCTTGCAAAACAAGTCAACCTGTGGTTCAATTCTCTAGTACCCACATAAAGCCAGATACACAAAGTGGCACATGCATCTGGAGATTGTTTGCAGTAGCAAGAGGTCGTAAAACAAACAAACAAACAAACAAACAAACAAACAGGAATAAAGAAACAAACAAGTTTAGCACCTGTGTTGAGTTGTAGCCAACACCACAGATCCTGTGGCTATCCACAGCATACCCTCCTTTCTTTCGGACATCTTTCTATAACTTTGGTATTACCTCCATAATTTGCAGAAACAATGCTTTAGTCCTACTAGAACTCCTAAAACGGTGTTTACTTTATGAAAGTTCCTGACATACTATCCGAAAAGCCTTCTAGATCTGTAGTTGAGATTATTCACTCATTTTGCCACACGCATAAGTGACACTTGTTCCCTGAGGTATCTGTCAATTACATACCATCTATCTTCTTTTTATTCACATATAATGGAGGAGGAAAAGACCTAATAATTTTCTTCCTATTTTGTACCAAATGATGCTAACAATTTATTAAGCAGTGTTTCCCCACTAGAATACACTTGTGATCACAGGTCTAGTAACCATATGGCTCCAGACCATCCCCTCCTGAGAGTTGGTACAGGGTGCCATGTGTCTCACATGTCAAATTTCTAGTCAATACTCTATCGAATGCATTTTCTATTTTTGAAACATAGTTTCAAAAATGTGACTTTCATTTAAAAATGTAAGCATATGACAGTGCTTGAATAACTCAGAACATATAGAGACAGGAAGTCCACTGTTAAGAGTTTCATGTGAATGAGGAAACACCTAGAAGTGGAAAAACACAGGGAAGAATCCAAAAAACACAGAAAATGTAGATTTCAAAACCAAAATGGACTGGGGAGATAGCGCATTGTGTAGAGTACTTGCCTTGCAAGCATGAGGGCCTGAGTTTAATTCCTAGAATCTACATTTTAAAAATTTTAATATTTTAATATTTTATTTTATCTTTATTGCCCAAAATGAGATACATGGATTGAGTAAATTGTGCATATATTCCCATTTCCCTCCTCCTGTCCCCAATCCACTGGGTATCCTCCTTGGTGGGCACACTGGAATCTACATTTTTAAAATGCAGACAATTCCTTGTGACAGTCCTATGGTAAAAACTGCAGAAGATGGGAAGATCCTTGGGGCTCACTGGCCAGCCAGTCTAGCTAACTTGATGAGCTCCAGACCAATGGGACTCTGTCTCAAAAAAAGTGGACAGTACCAAAGGAATGACAGCTGAGATTATCTCCTGGCCTCTAAATGGAGGTGCATGCCTGTACTTCCACACCCACACACATCACAGATACAAGACCAAAAGAAAATGGGCTCAGTTCACCGTAGAACCAAACCTGCTTATCTATCCACAATTCTGTGAGTTTCACCTTATTCACCAAGGCCCTTTCCTTCAAGATCATATGAATAATACCCTAACCCCGCTCCTGGTATTTGTATAATTTGAACTTTTTTTCTATATTTAGATTTAAAACCTATTGGAATTTATTCCCATAATGGCATATTATTGGCATCTATTTTTCTTTTCTTTCAGCATCATTGCTATTGACTAAATATGCCACTTTTTCCCCAGTGAGTTAAAATACATCCATTTTTTGGTCTGTAAGAATTCTACTCTGTAAGCAATTTCAAGTTTTTTTTTTCATTTTGGTGCCAATTCATTGTTCTTTATAAAATTAAAATTTCAGGTTAGTAGACCAAGTCATGGGTTTCCTTACGGCATTTCCCCCATATATGTCATTACACTTTGTCTCATTCATCTTCCTTCCCTGTGACCTCCCAGCTCCCTTCTCTCCCTCTTGCTGGGCCCCATCTTCCACTTCTGCTTTAATGCCACACTATTTCATGAACCATGACCTACGTTGATTCCCTCACCCTCACTTTAGCTATCTTCCTCCCCCCTCAAGTCCCTTTTCTACTTCTATCTCTCCCCTCACCCTCCCTCTTTCTCTCTCTCACATGCAATTTGAATTTAAATTCTACATGTGAGAGAAAAATTCCTGAATTTGGCTTATTTTGCCTAACATGATAATCCATTTTCCTGCAAATGTCATGATTTCATAACTCCTGACTAGAAGAATTATGTGAAATTTATAACATATGACACAAGTCCCTTCTAGTGTCCTTTAAGAATGTCCTACCTGTATCTGTGGACGGTTTGGTCTTAGTTAAGATAAAAATTTAGTGTGCTGACTGAAACTGTGTGGATTTATATAATTTCAAAAGTATTGGTATCTTCTAATTTAGTTTCCCCATCTGTCTATAGCTAAAATATAATGTGAGTATATCCCTCAAGTCTTAGTGCTGACCTTTTTAAATCTTCTTAGCAAAAGTATCATCTAGAAATCCAGGCTTAGTGGGAATAGAAAAAGTAAGTAAGCATTTTTTTCTAATTTCAAACAGCTCTATTAGTGTCTCAAGGCAATCAGGGGACCTGGGTCAGACAGCAGATGGAGCTTGAAGCTTGGTCACTAGTTGGCAATGCTGGATGGCTGTAGAACCTAGTGGAAGGTAGTTAGCTCACTGGGGGGGGGGGGTCACTCTTAGAAGAGACTAACTAGTTCTGAGGGGGCTTTGGTTATTTCCCAAGAGAGAAATTTATTATAAAATGATCAAACCTGGCCCCTAAATCTCTCTTGCTTCCTGTCTCTCCTTGTAACCTCTTTCTTTCTTTCTCTTTTACACATTCCTGCCATTATGACATTTGCCATGTTGTGATATATCCAAAAGGTTCCCAACAAATCTAACAGATTCAGGCACCATGCTCTTGGACTTCCACAACTATGAACAAGACTTTTCTTTATACATTACCCAGTGCCAGGTATTGTTTTATAGCAATAGAAAACAGACCAATAGCATCTATATGCATAATGTAATTATGTATTTATTTATACTTTAATTCCTTTAATAAGAATTCACATTTATTATTCTCTTTGCTTTTGATGTGTATTCCCATGGCCAAACACAAATACAGTATGTACTAACTATATTTTGGAAGAAATTTCCATTGTGTCTGACTACAAGTTGGATTTCTTAGTGTACAAAGAGTTTACATGAAAGCACCACTGCCTATCAGAGCTCAAGCAAAGAGGCAAGATGAAACAAGCTACTTTTCCTTGTTTTCTACTCTAATGAGGTGTGCAACACTTGAAAAAACACCACCCAGCATGAGCTGTGTGGAAACCAGCATTCACACCAATGGTGTGAGTGCGAACTGAAGAAGGCCTGGCTGGCAGATAATAAAAATTAACTTGCACCCGCCACCCAAACCAGACTTTTAGAATTTCAACCTACAGAAATTAAAAGTTCAAGGTAAAGAGAGCTTATTGGTAAAAGGTTTTCTGCACTATTCATGATAACAAGAATCTGCATATCATTCATAGAGGAAGTGGGGATAACCCTGATACAGCAAGCATTCCATCTTGAATATTTACATCTTTCTCCCCAAATCATGTTTACTTTGCAGCTTTCCCCTTAAAATGTGGTTTAAAATTATAATCAAAGAGGCTGCTGCTGAGCTCTGGGTCAGTGATGTGCTGACCTTTCTTTGTGTCCTCAGTCAGAATGAAGTCTAGAAATCCAGACAGCAAGCAAGTGAGCAACTTTAAACATTCCAACAGCTGTTAGCATCTCAAGAGCCTTATTTTGTTCGTGTGTGTGTGTGTGTGTGTGTGTGTGTGTGTGTGTGTGTCTGTCTGTCTGTCTGTCTCAGGATAACTCTGGGCTTCAGTCCTCCCCTACTACCTTGTTTGAGGCAGTATCTTTTGTTGACTACAGCTGAGTTTGCCAGCCTTAGATTATGGGGATGTCTGAATATCATTGGGGTGTATAAAAACTGGAAAATTTTAATGTTGGACTGAGTGTATTGCATTTTACATTGTTTATGGCTACCAGTTTATAGGGGAGCAGGGTGGATTGTAGTGGTTTGATTCAGGTGTCCCCCATAAACTTAATTTGTTCTCCTCCCCTCATGCATGTGCATACACACGTGCATCTACACACATGTAAACACATTTTTAAAAACAAATTATTTTGAAACATATAGGAATGAAAATACAATATACCAAGCCTATGCAGTATAAAAAGGCAATTTAATAAACTGAACACATTAGGAGAAATGGACAAATTCTGAAGACAGAAAACTGACTGCCATAGACCTAGGGGGGAAAGCCACTAGTGTTGTGTGGCTAATTGGATATATTGTGCCCAGAAAATTGCCCTCTAAGTACTCGTGTTTATGCCCATATATTAATGCTTCTCTCACTTTTGGCTAGAGAAGCTTCTTTTATCATGTGGCAGTGACTACTGGGGAGACTCAAAACTCATAAAAGTGCTGAGAAGAAGTGACAGTGGAGTGGAGTGTTCAGCACTATGTAAGACATCTATCACACTCTTAAAGGATCAGGGAGCATTACAGAAGAGGTGGTGGAATAAATGAAAAAGCCAAAGGATGGGGAGGTGTTCTTTGGAATGCTGTCCTCCAGACACAAAGTGGCTGTCACATTCATGACCTCATAGTGGCTGATGCTACATACATTAATAATAACATGAGGTCAATAAATTACATCATCAAAATAGAAGAATGGGTTCAGGGTATGGGAGGACATGGGAGATAGACCAAGGAGGGTGGTGGAAGGGTGTTGAGATCTGGGTACATTGTACATATGTATGGAGGTTATCAATAAAGTTGTAAAACATTTAGTATCTTATTCTTTTGTATGCTATTATAAAATTGTCCTCTTACTTTCCTTTGCATATAGTTGATGTATAGAAATGCAACTAACTGCCGAGCATGGTGGCGCATGCCTTTAATCCCAGCACTCGGGAGGCAGAGGTAGGAGGATTGCCGTGAGTTCGAGGCCAGCCTGAGAATACATAGTGAATTCCAGGTCAGCCTGGACTAGAGCGAGACCCTACCTTGAAAAACAAAACAAAACAAAACAAACAAACAAAACAAGAAATGCAACTAACTTTGATGTTATAATTACCTTCAGTCAACCAACCAAAAAAAGCTGATGAGAGGAAAGGTTTTTTCTTTCTTTCTTCTTTCTTTCTTTCTTTCTTTCTTTCTTTCTTTCTTTCTTTCTTTCTTTCTTTCTTTCTTTTTGGCTTATAGTCTTGAAGGAAAGCTTTATGAAGACAGAGGAAAGCATGGCAAGAGCAGAGCCTGGACATCACCTCTGTCACAGCAGGTGGAAAACAGTGAGCTGATCTCTGGAAAAGGGGAGCTGGTTATAACACTTCAAAGCCTGTCTTCAACAATACACCTCCTTCAGCAAGGTTCCACCTCCAGCTGGGGACCAAACATTCAGACACATAAATTTATGGGGACACGCGATTCAAACCATCTCATTTGGTATATATTTTTTTTGTATCATCCAACTATTGATTTTACTAGACCTCAGGTTTTCTATTGGTACACTGGATTTTTGAAAAATGATTTTGTTTGAAGTTGGCCTTAAACTCGTGGCAATTCTTTTGCCTCAGCCTCCCAAGTATTAAAGTGCTGAGTCATAATGCTCATTTTCTTTTCAGCAGTATTTTGAATTGGAGTTAGGGCCTTGGGCACAGTAGGAAAAATGCTATAACAAAGCCACACACCCAGCCATTACACTATATAAAGCAATGTGTCCTTGGCAGTAGAACTTGACCTCAGCTACTGGCCTTACTTTGTACAATGGAAGCCCATTTTTTTTTTTTTTTGCCACAGGAATTTGTAGTTCATCAAATCCTGAGATAAAGAACAAGAACTGGAGCTATGTCCTCCAGGTTTGTTCTCAGGACACCTGAAAAAAAAAAAGCCAGTGATTAATCAAAGGGAATGCGTCTAGCAGCAGGTCTATATCCCTCCCATTATACAGTGCGTTGCTGCCTAGCATCAGAAGCCACAGGGAGGGACTCTGTTTGTGGTTCAGAAGAGGGTCACACAGGATGCAAGTGAAGTGACCAAAAAAGAGTCAGTAAGCCTCAAGGAATGTTGTGTGAAATGCTGTTGCCTGGCTGGCTCAGGATGATGAAAACCTGATTTCTAGAATCAGTGAGGGAAGCAATTCACCACTCAGGTGTGAGAGATGAAAAAGGTTTTGGTGAGTACCATCATAAGATTTGCTCATAAACTGTATGTAATTATGGATAATAAAGACAAAAAAGAAAAAAAAGAGGGCTTTGATGTGCATGAATGCAGAGTGCTCATTACTTCTACTTCGAAGCATTACAGATCAGGGAAGGGTGTCATGTTATATGGCTTCAGGCTTTAGCTCATGTCCTGACATGGCTCCACACAGCAAGCCTTTCTGTGTCCCTTGGTATGTCCTATTTCTTCCCTAGGCTTTAAACAGAATTACCTTGTTCTAATTTCCTCTTTTTATTTCTTCCTCTCTTTTGCCTCACTTTATTTATAAAGACTTTCTGTGATTCTGCAAATTTCTCTTGCTATAAATCACCTTGAAGACACTGGATCTTCTAGGGGAAATAAATTCTAAATTGTGTGATATCTGTAATATCTAAAGAATCTTGGAAAATGAAAAAACAAAGACTTAAGGATGAGAAATGCTTTTCCTCCTTACCACCTCTTAGAGCAAGATATTTCATACCACTTCACTGGTTTTAATTTTGAAAGCGACAAAGTTGCAACAAAGTTCAAAACACCTATGAGAACAATGCACATTTGAGATAAGTGGAAATAAAGGTAAATTAATGCATTTATGTTTGTGTTACTTAAAGACTACGACATTGAGTGACTTCTTGTGTGTCAATTCTGAGTGGCTGGGATGCCACATACCAGGACAGCGGCCTGGTGGGACATTTCCCTGTCTCCTTCAGCAAATGGACATTGAGTTTCTCTGTTCTCTTTCCATTTCCTCTGCCAAGACTGTTTGAACACTTGTATGGTGCAGTAGCAAGGGACCCCAGGGCAAAAGATATCTCTTGGCCACCTCTTAGCCAGTAGTGACTGGCTCTGAGTGATCCAATGGGACATTGCTGAAGGAGAAGAGTTAAGTGCCCATAAACAGGGAAACTGAATGAGAAGGGGATGTTAAAAAAAACCCACAATCTATGTTTTCTCCCTCTAACTCTTTAAAGTGGATCTGTCTGGAAGAAAGCAGAAAGAGTGTTTGTATCACACTGGGGCTAGACCTGACACCTAAGGAGAGAGAAGGTAGTGCAAAGGTAGCAGGAAAAGCAGTGTGACCTGAAGGTCCTACACAAACTCCTTGTATTCAGCCTGGTGGTTGTATTAATACTTCTTTGGGGACCCCTATTTGGGGGTTACTTGCCCTAGATGTCTGTATGCCTGCTCTTAATGGTGACTTTGAGCAATTTTAGTAATCCTAGGAATCACATGTCCAAATCACAGTTTCTTGCTAACAGTTTCTATCTGTCCTTCAAGTGGTTCAAGTACAGCACCCAGAATAACTCTGCTAATCAAACATGAGCACATGTCATCTCCAGTCCTTGGTAGGTACTCATGTACCCTATTCTGGCACCCCAAGGAATTTTCCCTGGTCCCAGTTCTAATTTCTAGAGGCACACATGTTAGTTATTTTCTCACAGCTAGAACAAAACACCTGATCAGAAGCAGCTGGTGGGAGAAAAGGGTTTGTTTCCATTCATAGTTTCAAGGGAGAAGTTTCATCACAATAGGAAAGCATGGCATAAAAAGACTGGGAATCAAATCTTGCCACAACATCAGGGCAGTAGCAGGAAGAGTCATTTGGCTAGCACTGGCAAGCAGGGATAATAAACTTCAAGATTTGTCCCCAGTGACACACCTCCTCTAGTAATGCTTCACCTCCCAAATAGCAACAGCTGGGTACAAGCATTCAAAACACATGAGGCTATGGAGGACATTTTACATTCAAACTACTACATTCCACCCCTATCCACATAGACTTATGACCACCTAATGATGCAAAATGAATTTAGTCCAACTTTAAAAGTCCTCATAGTCTTTACCAATCCAACACTGTTCAGAAATTCAAAATCTCATCTGAGACTCAAGATAGTCTCTGAATTGCGAGCCTATAACTCACAATACAAGTTAAATACTTTGACACACAATGGGACAGAGTAACACTGATATTTTAAAAAGAGCAATAAGAGAATGGAAGGGGAGAGTGTCTAAGTCTGGGAAAAACCGATCAGTCTAGCAGCTCCTGGTCTCAGCTATGGAATCCTTCCTTCACTGAGATGTTGACCAAAGTAACCCATGAGGTCCCCAATACATGACAGGATTCTGTCAAAGCTCTTGATTACCAATCCCAGGCCTGAGGTGAGATCCTGTTGCTGAAGAAACACAGAAAGCCATCTATCAGCACCAAGAGATCCTACGAGGTCCAGAATGGTAACCAGCCCCCAGATGGCAGTTAGTGCAGAGCTGGAAGGCCCTGCATAAGCAGACAGGGGAAACTGGTCAATGACATCTGGAATAAACTGAGACCACTGACATGAAATGCAGTCAGCCACCATGAGTAGGCTGAACACACTGCCTACTGGGAGAGAACAGCGAACCATGAAGGGAGCACTTGTGCAATGGAGGTGCCAAAGCCTGTGGGAGGCAATCAACAGCTGACAATTTGGCCAAGAAATCCACTCAGTGAAGGGGAGTCTGTGACTGGAACTGGGATTTCAGGGTAAATTTCATAGGGAATCAATATCTTAGGACACCAAAAAGAAACTCACTTTACAAAAAGCTACCGACAATAGAATCTAGCCAACTCAGGAAAGTATATCTCAATTAACCTATGCTGATCTCACTCTCCGATGGAGATTCTGTTTGTATTTTTCAGAAGGCGCCAAGAGAGCTGTGGCTCTTCCAACCTTACCATTGAGCCACAGGCCGATAGCTGTCTTCCTGGCAAGAAATGCACCACCCCAGACCTACTGTGGAGGATCCACAGGGAACCCCACAGGCAGTGATGGGACAAGAGACCTATAACCACAGCCAATCGGTTAACCCAGGATGAACCAGCGAAACAGACACAAACGATTTTAAACACAACCTCAAGCAGAAGCACAGAGGCCCCTAAGGCCTCAACAACAAAGCAGCCTTAATACTCACCCACCATGACTCAGGGAACTGAGCGGAAGAGGGGGCGGAAAGATTGTAAGAGGCATGGTGGGAGAGAATATCCAGAGACATTGCCCACCTCAGTAACAATGTGCAAAGGGGGGGTGGAACCGGGTTGACTCCTAAGCTATTCACAACACCCTACACCATGGACTGATCTAGACTGCCCATGGAGGAGGATATCCAACTGACCAGGGACAGGGAAGTGGGAAATAGGGGAACTGGAGACATCAACACATTATTCCCTTATTAAGTGTATCTAATTATCGATAATAAAAAAATTGTCATTAAAATTAAAAAAAGAAAAATTAAAAAAAAAGAAGCACTAAGGGCATAGCAAAGAAAGACCAAAGCAAAGCAGAAACAAGCAGGGCAAACATCAAATCCTGTAGTTCCATGTCCAGCATCTGGGACCTATGCCAAAATTCTCTAAAAGGCTTCAAATGCTGCCCTTCCAGCTTTGGCTGCTTGCTTTCTGGACAGAACCTCCTATACCAAAGTGAGCAGCTTTCCTTGGTGGCCATCTCTTAGTATTGGCATCTCTAAAATCTTAGGGTCTCCACTGAAACCCATGGTTCATCTTCATGGTTCCGTGACATGGCCCTTCATGAGCCTCTATCCAAGGACTATGGCCATTCTCTGTATCACCAATGGGTCATCTCCAAAAGCACTGTGTTGCAGATCCAATGACCTCCCTCTTCCCTGCATTTTTAACGTTTCTAAAACCAATAACAGAGGATGCTGTGATGGTTTGGTTCAGGTGCCCCCCACAAAGGAATGTGTTCTGATTCACAGATGATGGCAGTTTTGGAATTGGAACCTTTTTGGAGGTGTGTTTTTTTTTGGGGGGGGGAGTGGCTTATGGGGGTTATAGCTAGCTTCTTCTTGCCAGTTTTTGGCACACATTCTTGCTGCTGTTTGCAGTGCTGGGATGGAGGGTTCTTTGTCATAGCAATGAGAAAGCTGACTCCAACAGTATTGGTATCAGAGAGTGGGATCTTTGTAGCTCCTAAAACCCGGATTCTATGGCTTTTGGCCTTTTGGAACTGACTCACAGGAAGGATGTGAACAGTTTTGAAACCCTGGCCTAAGAGATACCCTGCAGTGCTTTGAGTACAGTTTCATCTGGGCAGAGGTGAAAAGATTTGAATCAAGTAAGGAATATGGACCATGGGGTTTGGTTTATGAGAGTGAGAAAGAACTTTGTTGGGACTGGTCTAGAAGCAGTATGCCTGAGAGGCTTCCTGTGTTTCTGTGTGTCCTGAGAAATTGTGCAGGGTTGCTTTGCATAAAAAATGGACTGGTGTGAGCAGATGGAGATAGCATGGAAAAAAATCTTTGGGCTAAAACTGCTGCCCATCTAGCTTTAATTGTTTGAGAGATGACAACCACTGAGATTGGGCCAGGTGATCTGCACTGGGACAGCTGAAAGAAAGCAGACTCTTTTGAAGTAGGGGGCCTGAATGTTACCATAGTTTCCTGCTCTTCAGAGTTGGTTTTGTTTCCCTCTGGATTAACAAATTGGCAGTCCACCTGGTACTATGGAATATAACAAATACAGGAAAGAAGTTACTTGGATCTGCAACATGGTTTTGTTTTTTGGAAATTGGCAGTGTGAAGCAGCTGTGTTGGATTACCCGTGTAGAGGCCGGTGGGTTGCAGTGGAGACCCAGTGAAATGTCAGGACTATGGGAAGGCTGCCAAGGAGAGCTGCCAGCACTGGATGAAGTTTTCCTGAACTGTGAGTAGCCAAGCTGCAGGGGCAGATTCTGAACTCCAAGAGACCTGTCATTGGTTATTATTGGACTTGGGTTAGAATTTGATGTTTGCTCTGTCTGTTTTATATCTTGTATTGGCTCAGTCTATGTTACTGTCTTTGTTAATGTCCAATACCATCATTTAGAGTATGAATGGTCTGTGCTATTATGGGTGTGTTTTTTGATATTATGGCTCAGTTGAAATATGTTTGAGTATCATAGGGATTGATAAAAACTATGGGGACTTTTGGAGTTAAGCTGAATGCATTGTATTTTACATCATGTATGATTATTAGTTTGGAGGGGGCAGTAACAGATTGTGATGGTTTGATCCAGATATCCCCCACAAACATATGTGTCCTGAATGCTTGATACATAGATGATGGCAGTTTTGGATTTGGAACCTTGTTGAAGCTGTGTTGTTGGGGGCAGGCTTATGGTGGTTACAGCCAGCTTCCCCTTGCCAGTATTTGGCACAACTTCCTGCCACTATTTGCAGTGCTGTGGTGGAAGTGATGCTCAAGCCATTGTTTTCCCTGCCATCATGGAGCTGCTCCTCAAGTCTGTAAGCCAAAATATACCCATTCCTCTACAAGATGCCTTTTGGTCAGGTTCTTTGTCGCAGCAATGAGAAGGATGACCATAACAGATGCCGAAATTTTCTAATCTGGTGGGAAATAAAGCTGACTTTGAGGAGTAGGACACTCCTTCTATTGTTCTTTCAAAAGAATAAACCTTCCTCCTATTGTCCCAATGCAGAACTGACCCAATCTCAATGGTGCTAATCTCTTAAACAATTGCAGTTGAACCAGGTTGTAGTCTTTAGCCTGAAATTTTCAATTTTTTTCTGTGCTAAATTTATATTCTTCTTCTGCTTTCCCCACCAAACACAGCAGCAAATTACTTTTAAATTCAACTTTGGTTAGTTCTTAGGACATGGGAATAATGCAGCCAGAATATCACATGAACTGCCTCTAGTCTAATTTTGACGAAGTTCTCCTTCCTCTGAAATGTCAAAAGCTAAGCCTCCACAGTACAAAGTTTTCTCTGCATTTAGATCTTTCAAACTCTGATGAGAATAGCCCACCAAGCTCTGCTTACAGTACTTTAAGATTTGTCTCATTCCTAAATTCCTATGGTTCTGTTCCAGAAGACTAAAAAAGCCACAGGGTCAGGTTTATAGCAGCAATAACCCCACATTCTCTCTCTCTTTCTCTCTCTTTCTGAGGTAGGGTCTTGCTGTAGCCCAGGCTTATTTGGAATTCACTATGTAGTCTCAAAGTGGCCTTGAACTCACAGTGATCCTCTTACCTCTGCCTCCTGAGTGCTAGGATTAATGGTGTAAGCCACCATGCCTGACCTTGGTAATGATTTTCTATTGTGGTTATGTTCTTGTTGCTGTTACAAAACACCTGACCAGAAGAAGCTGATGGGAGGAAAGTGTTTATTTCAGCTTATAGTCTCAAGTGGAAGTTTCATCATGGCAGAAAAGCATGGCAGAGCAAAGGCTGGGCACCACATTTTGCCACAGCAGCTGGGAAATAGCAGCAAGAGCCAGCAATGGCAATCTAGGATAATAAACTTCAAACTTTGTCCCCAGTGACACACATCCTCCAGCAATGCTCTACATCCCAAAT
Organism: Zapus hudsonius; assembly: GCA_004024765.1. NCBI lineage: Eukaryota > Metazoa > Chordata > Mammalia > Rodentia > Dipodidae > Zapus > Zapus hudsonius. The sequence goes on from PVHP010011880.1 coordinate 37,368, forward strand.
AGCCACCAGTTGGGGAAAAAGCACTTAAAACACATGAGGCTTGGGACATTTTACATTCAAACCACCGCACTACAGGTTCCCAATCAAGATCTGCCATCTTAATCCTCCATATTTCTAGTGTATATTTAGTTAGGATTCTCTAATGAAATGAATATACTTTATAAAGAATGTTTATTAGATTGGTTCATACAGTATAATCTAGGTAGTCCAACAATGGCTGCCTGCAGGCTGGAGAATTGAAGAACTCAGTAGCTGTTTAGTCCATAAGGCTGGAACTTCTGTAGTTTCAATCTGGGACTGAAGGCCTAGAGGATTCCTGGATAGTCACTGATCTTCAATCAATGTTAGAAAGCTGAAGAAGTTGGGTTTCAGTTATTATGGAATATGATATCAAAAAAGGAGATGCACTAACCAGCAAGGAGTGATTTGAGCATGAAAGCAACCCTGCTTTAACCTCAGACCTATCTACATCTGATTTGCTGTTGGATGTGCTACCCACTCTGGGGAAGGGCTTTCCTCCCTCACTTAAACCTTCCTAGAAATGTCCTCACAGACCCACCCAAAGGTAGGTCTCTTAGTTGATTCCTAATCCAATCAAGGTGACAATTATGATTAGCCATTATATACAGTGATCTTCTGCCTAGAGTCTCTAGATGAGGAACTTATTCATAGCTCCCCCAACTCCTTGAGATAGTGACATTGGTATTTTAATGTTGTTTTTTTGTTTTTTAAATTTCAAGCATTTGCAATCACAAAGGCCTTTTTCATCTCAATATCTGATGATTCCATTGGTATTCTTGATCAGTCTACATTACTAAAATTCTGGGAAGCAATTTGTTTCCTCCTGATTGAAAGGTCTTGGCCTGTCCCATCACCACATTTACTATGGAAATAAGTTCGCTCTCAAATAGCCTGCTAGCTGCTTTTGAGATAAACCTTTGTTAAGCTACATGCAGCAGATTGTTGATGTTTCAGCTTGACCCACTATAATAGTTTCCTTGTTGATGTGACTAAGGAATAAAGGGTTTATTTTGGCTTGTAGTTCAAGGATACAGTCTATCATGGTGGGGAAGGCATGATGGCAGGAGCATAAAGCAACTAATCACATCCAATCCACAGACAGGAAGTGGAGAATAATGGATGCTGGTGCTTGGCTTACTTTCTTCTTTTAATTTAGTTCAGGATGACAATCTAAGGAACGGTGCTGCTCACAATTATGGTGGGGCTTCTTACATCATTTAAGTTAGTCTAGAAACTCTTTCACAGGCATGCCCAGAAAACCGTTTGTTTCTATGGTGATTCTACATACCTTCAGTGGACAACCAAGATTAACCATCAGACCTTCAAAGTGCTACAGGGAATTGGCATAGCAACTAAGAGCACTTCCTGTGCAAGCATGAGTGCCTGAGGAGGTCTGAGAAGACTGTTCAAGCTGGATCTTCTGAATCCACACCAAACACCTGGGTGTGGCCAAGTGCATCTGTAACCCCAGTCTCCTAGGGTAGCAGAGACCTGAAAATCATATCTGGTGGAAGAGTGATAGAACAGGATAGCCAACATTGTTATGGCCACTACAGGAGAATGCATCTCAATAGAGGCAAACAACTTGAGGGCTCCATGGGCAAACACATCTGCATACACTCCATACCACACCATGCCATGCCCACACATACACACCATGTTACATATACACACAAGCAAAAATTATCTTCAAGCTATAGGTATAAAGTATCTCTCTCTCTCTCTCTCTCTCTCTCTCTCTGTGTGTGTGTGTGTGTGTGTGTGTGTGTGTGTGTGTGTATTTTGTGTTTAGACTTGGGCCCCATCCCAAGATATGCATATGCAAATATTCCAGACTTAAAACAATCCAAAATCAGGTGCCCCCTTTGTCCCAAGCATTTTAGATAAAAAATACTCAACCTATATTTGATTCTATTCATCTTAAGTTGAGAACTAGGAAAAATTGTCATGATAATGGAAAAGAGAGAATAGAGATCATGGAAAGGACAGAGAAAAAGGATGTGGGCTGTGGCACAAGACAGAGGACAGAATGGCTAGAGAGAATGTTCTAACTTTTGCAGATGGTGTGGATTTCAAAGGCATATTGATGCTTTTATAATTCCTGAAGCTATATATTTTCATGTGTGTTCTTGTATATGTATATTATTCTTCAATAAAAATGCTTCACAATAAAAGATAAATGAGTATAGATCATAAAAGAGCCTTATGTAAAGCTATTAAACAGCTGGGTAAAGAACTTCTCCAGCCTGACTTCTGTTTGCATACATCTTTGAAAAACAGTCTTACTGGCATTTGGCCAGAAATTTGCAAGCCTGCTATTGATCACTTCATTCAGTTTGTTTTTAACTCACATCAGCAAACCACAGTCTAATGTTCCTTCCAATTTCTTCCCTACCCAGCCAGAACACTCTTCAAAAGATGTAAATTGCGTCATGTCATTCCCTGGCTGAAATTTACCCAACAGCTTCTTACTGCACCAGAATAAAATCCAAACTTTGTCCAAAGTTCCACCCACATTGTCTTGGCCACCCAGCCACCTCTCCTTGTCACTCCACCCCACCCAACCACCCCATGCATGCACTGCTCATCTATACCAGTACTGGAGGCTGGGCTGTCTGTCTACCTCACACATATTAGCTGCTTTCTTGACCCTTCTTTGCACTCTTGAGAGACTTTATTGGAAAATATTCCAGAACTTCCCATCTTCCTCCTTTCATTTAAAATATTTGCATCAATTTTCCTGGTACTGGGAGGTCTTCTTTGATTCCTCTGTCTAAATGAGCCTCCCCATTATCTGACTTCAGAGACAACTGCCTTTTTTATACCACTTTTATTAGCTTAATAAAATTCTACATTCATGATCCATCAATGCATCCATCCATCTGCTTAATCTATACAATCCATGGCAAAGAATTTAAATCTGGGAAAAGTGCCTGTTGCCTTATCTAAGAATGTAGCACACACAGTTTAGGACATGGAGTAGCTACTCAGTGAAATAATAAAGACATAAATGAGTATTATACATTGAATTGACTTTTTTTGTGAAGAATACATTAAATGGTACCAAGTTCTTGTTAACTGTGATGGTTAAGTTTATTTGTCAATGTGACCTATGTAATAATCCACAGTAATCTTGGGCAGGTCTCTGAGTTTGCATACAGAAAGGATTGACAAAATCCTTTTGGGATTTTTGGAAAAGGTAGAGGTCCCTTCTCCAGAGTGATCCCTTCCCCCCAGTGAGTGGGCCTTCCAAGGAGACAAAATATAAGGAATCTTGAGGGGAAGGGAAGTTCTTCCTTCCTCCCCTCAGCTGCTGTTGCTTGTTTGTGACTTGCACTTGTATCCTGCTCTCCTACCCTTCTTGGACACTGGAACCCAGTTTCCTCAACCTCACATCGTGAACTGAAGGGCAGCTGCTCCCCAGGGAGCCATCAAACCTTCAGTGCTGGATTGGGACTGCTGAGGCATCCAGCCACACTGGCTGAACAACTACTGGTTTCTTCACCTGTGGGCCTGCAGACTGCTATTGTTGGACTGTCATAAACTATGCCAATAATTTTCCTTTTACTACAATCCATTCTATCAATTCTGTTTCCTCTAGAGAGCCCTGACTAATACACTAATGATGCACTGCAGTTGCAGTAGATTCCAAGGGAGCATTAACACATGGATGCTGCCTACATGTCATGATAAAATGAGACACAAAGACGGTAATGTGTTCAGACTGGCTTGCAAGAAAACTATGCAACAGTAAAAAAATTTTAGAAAATGGAAATTATCTATAATCAATCAATCAACCCATCATTCTGTGATGGCTAGGTTATGTTGTCAACCTGGATCTTTTTAATTATCTTGGGTGGGTCTCTCAGGATGTTTACAGGAAGGCAGCCTCTCAGAAAGGGGAAGGATATAAAGAAGCTCAAATCAGCTGGAAGTAAACATCCTTTCCTATGTGGGCAGCGCAGGAAGGAAATTCCAGAGACTCAGGAAGCGGTTAAGTCTGGGGTAGGGTTGCAAGACCCCACCCTAAGCCTATATAAAGGAGAAGAAATTCTCTTTGGCCCTCCTGTCTATTCCCTGTTCTATGTGTGTGGTATAGGCAATGGGTTTTTCTCTCTGCTCAGACCTGTGAAAGAGGGCCAGCCTCTTTCGCTGTTATAGAACTTCCCCTCAATCTATAGTTTCAAATAATTACTTTCCTCCCCCAAACTGTGCCTGTTTTGGAGATTCATCCCAGTGGCATGTGGCTGACTATGACACATTCTAACTAAATATTTATTAGAAACACAAAGAAACAACCAAATACAAAATTTTACTGTGAACTTATGACATACTAGTTAAAAATATATGTCATATATGAAATGTAATTAGCTATATGTGTGTACTAAATTATTTAAATAATACACTTTGCATTCACATCTTTACTCTGTGTTCTGCTATGAGATTCCTTTGTACAGATGTGCAAGCAATCCAAGATGGTGGATTAATCAATCACCCACAGTGTGGTGGACAAACCTCCACAGTATGGTGGAAGGAAGCAAGAACCCTATTGTATGCATACCGGGACCAGCAAGGCATATATAAGAAGGTGCTCCAGGCTGAACATCAGGTGTTCTAACACCTTCACTACACTGTGAGGAAATCCAGCCTATCAAATACAGAGAGACATTTCTCCATTAAAAATCTGTTTTAAAAAATGAAGACTTCTAATACAGTGCCTCTTTTTTTTTTTTTACAGTCTGTGCATATGTATTGGTGAAGGGAAAAATCAGAAGGGTCACATTCTTGCTGGAAGCTGCTCAGCACCTACGCTTTTTGGGAGAAACCATGAAGACTGTGGGGTAAGTCACGCACACACCTCCATAATGCTGCAGAAATGATCTGATTTAACTCTGCCCACCTCATTTGTACTTTTTAATTCTAAGATAATTTTAGACACACAGAAAAGCTGCAGAAATCAAGAATTATCACACATACACTTTACAACTAGGTCACCCAAAGGTTCACGTCTGGTATGTGATCCACATTCTTTGTACAAGTTGAGCCTACAGACCACATTCAAATTTCACTTGTACCAGTTCACTTTTTGCTGCTCATACACAATACAAACACTGGATAAGCTATAAAGAAAGAGGTATTTGCTAACAGATATGGAGGTGTACAATAAAAACCCCATATCTGATGATGACTTCCTTGTTCATAGCACAGGGCAGGACATGGAGGAAAACAGAGTATGCATGTGCATATCTGTATACATTATGGCCTTTCTCTTTCTTATAACACTACTAAGATTAAGTCATGAGGACCTCAACCTGAGGACTTTATTTAGTCCTAATCATTTCCCAAGGGCCTCACCTCTGAATACCATAGTTGTATTAAGTTTCTACCTTCCAATACTTCATAAAGGGAATCAAATTCTAACATATGAGACTTGGGGATACTTAAGACACACCAAAAACAGAGCACCCAACATTCTAAGAATGTGCTTTGTAGCTAAACAACTGTTTTTGGGTCTAGGATCCCATACAGGATTCCATTATAACATTTGAAACCTAGTTTTTAAGCATCTGAAAGTCCCTCAGTCTTTTACTTCTTGACCCTGACATACTACTTAGGTGAAGTATGATTCTTCGTATGAGTCTGCCTTGTGGGGCTTTGTGATTAGACTTTGTTACACTCACTGAGCAGGAATACTGCAGAAACAATACTTTGTTACACTCATCCAGCAGGAATACTACAGAAGTGATACCATGTTCCAGTGACTGGCAGGGGCAGAGCTGTCATCTGGCTCATTTACTGATGGTGATAATTTTGAGCTCTTGTTTAAGGCAATGCCTATCACCGTCTTCCACTAAAACTTACAAATGTTTCTATTTGTAGTTAATATGCATCTTGTAGGATAATGCTTGGTTTAAATATCCCATTTCTTACTGAAATTCTCTCACTGCCTTACCATTCAATGAGAAGTACACTTACCTGCAACAATCAGTGGTGACTTTCTAATGATAGCTCCTTCCTTTCTTCTATAATTTGTTAGCTATCATTCCACTATAAGTCAGCCTTCCATTATTCCTAACTTATTTCCCTATTTGTTAACTTATTTTTAATAATGAAGACATATGACATAAGAATTTTCACCAAGTTATAGATAATAGCTTGTTACTAAAGTTATAGTTTGAGGATTCAGGGCGATAGGCACCGGATCCCGTACTCTTGGGTTCCCAAGACAAGTTGCACTATGGGAGCAATTGATGGGGAGGCTACTAAAATAGAATCTAGGTCTAGGTAATCCAGAATGGTGTATATTTGTTAACCTACACTGATCTCACTCTCCAATGGAGATCGTGTTTGTATTTTTCAGGATGTAGCGAGAGAGCTGGGGCCCATCTAACCCTACCAACCGACTGTAGGCCAATAGCTGAGATTCTGTCAAGAGAGGAGCCACCACAGTCATACCGTGGAGGATCCATATGGAACCCGACAGAGAATGTCAGGATGAACAAGGGACCCAAGCCACAGCCATTAAATCAATACAGGATAAGCCAGTGAGACAGAAACCAATGATTTTCGACACAAAGACCCCTAAGCACACAACCTTAAAGCAGCCTTAATACTCATCCACCATGACTCAGGGAACTATGCGGAAGAGGGGGCAGAAAGATTGTGAGAGCCGTGGTGGGGGAGATTATCCAGAGGCATGGCCAGGAGAACCTGGCTGAATACTAGGCTATCCATGGTCCCCTGTCACAAGGACTGATCCAGACGACCCATGGAGGAGGTTATCCAGTGGAGGGGGGAGGGGAGGGCAG